>ML794305.1:177205-196470 GCA_009831015.1 Picea engelmannii
AATCTATATTAATATTATAAAGAAAAAATTGCAGTCATGATTCCTTTTAAATGCCTTATTGCCTCCTATTAATGAAACCAACCCATAGGGTTTCAAAAAATATATAATCAAATTGTCTTTCCAAATTAGTAAATTATCTTATAACTATTTAAGTATTATATATATATATTTTGTTTGGAAATTAAAAAATTAAAAAATATTTTATATGTAAGACTAGTAAGAGAGTATAGTGAGGTCAATTATATTGGCTTAGAGAAGTGAATGTTTGAGTGACCACTATATAAAAACTATGTTGATGTCAATTGGGTTTAACTAGGGTTGTTGGGAGGAATGATTATTATTTTGTCCACCCAGGTTCAATTCTCTCAAATGACATGTTGAACTCTTAACAAGTATATTATTCTAATGGATTCAAGCCCTATTCTTGAGGAGATTCTAGGATTTACCATAAATACCATCATCAAAATGAAGAGAAGTAAGTAGGGGGTTTTCATAATTATTATTGAGTGGTTGAACAACAGGGGAGACCTCCAAGCTATCTCCCTCTTGGCTTGGAAGGACAGAATTAGAATGTTGTAGCCTACTTTCAAAAAGCTCAATTACAACCACATTTATCGTGAGCACAACAAATATGTTGATCAAATTTCAAAGACGGCGCTCCAAAAAAAAGTGGGAATCATATCTTACAACTTATGGATAGATGGTCATGAGGGTCCCCCCCTCTTCTTAACTCTTTTTTAAGATCATTTTTGTAGAAATTTCGATACCCAAATGAGTATTCCTGCGATTCTCCTTATCTAACAAGTTCCGCTATTGTTAAATACAGAATCGCTTCTACTATTACTTTTGCGGAAGCAATTTAAACCATGATCACAACCATAAGCACAAAGTGAAATATCAATAACACACAACACAGAAGTTTTACCGGGAAAGCGTAAAGATAAAAACCCCACTATCATATACTATGTATATCATGAATCATGAAACAATCTCATACAAAACTCTAATACAAGAGCTCTCAGTACAATACAATCATCTCACACTGTCATACACAAATTAGCAAATACATGCACCAATTCCTGTGTCCAGACAACCTGCCTCCTCTACACAAACTCTGCAATCCGAATTCTCACAATGAATCGAATGAATACAATTGCCTCGTTTGCACATGCTCATAAGCATATTCACTGCATGTGTGAACAAATCACAATTGATAACCAAACTGTCCCTTTCACTTGTTATCTCAACTGGATCTCCAATGAATTTGCATGCATGTAGTTAACCGTGACGCATCTTCAGTTGCATGTGAGTTAACTGATTAACTGAACTCTCACTAGTGCAACTGAGCTTAACTCACTTAACTACGCTTATAATTCTGTTACAATTCCAAATCACTCAGTTATGAATGAGATAATAGATTAATATTTATTGTCTAATTTAATTAAGGGAAAAATAAATTAGACACATGTTTCTTGTTGACTTTTCAACAATTTTCTCCTTCTTCCTCAGCTGGCTTTCTCGATTTGAAAACTGGAAGTCTATATCTTGGTCATAGAAATTCAATACTTGGCCTCCAGACTCCACACTGAAGTCCTACAGGTTCTAGGGGATTCCAGAATTATTATTGAGTGGTTGAAAAACAGGGGAGGCCTCCAAGCTATCTCCCTCTTGGCTTGGAAGGACAGAATTATAATGTTGCAACCTACTTTCAAAAAGCTCAATTACAACCGCATTTATTGTGAGCACAACAAATCTGTTGATCAACTTTCAAAGACAGTGCTCCAAAACAAAGTGGGAATCGTATATTACAACTTATGGATAGATGATCATGAGGGTCCCCCCCTCTTCTTAACTATTTTTTAAGATCAATTTTCCCTTCTTCCTCGGTGAGCTTTCTCGATTTGAAAGCTAGAAGTCTATCTCCTGGTCATAGAAATTCAATTATATTTTTGGAAAAATATAGCTCTGCCAGCACTCTCCTTGACTCCTAGCAGCACTTCTCATTTATTTTTTTCTCGTCATATCTCTCATATGATCTTCTATACTTTGTTGGTAGAAACACTGTTATAGATGAAAGTTTTATTTTTCTTTCACATTACACTTTCAGCAGACTCCACATAGCAGCGATTGTAACCTTTTTGTTATGAAAACAAATTATATAATATATAATTGAGAAATTTTCCCGTTGGAAAAAAAGTAGGGGGTTTTCTCTCGCTTTATAACCTTGAAATAAAAACTATGTTGATATAAAACAAAATATTAAAGTTTAGTAATAAATTAGATATTGGAGTAATGTGCAAAGCTATATTAGATTTGGATATTGTGATATTTGGAAGAAAAAAACTGCCCCTTTTTGTTAAATGTTGTAAAGTATTTGTATTTTGTAATTTTCTTTCATTTTAAATAAAATTATGATTTTTTTAAATAAATAATACATTTATATAAATTATTTAAATTTAAAAAAACAAAAATATTATATATTATATATTTCTCTCACAATTTAAAATGATAAATATATTAATTTGGCTTAAAGGAGTTGGATTTAATGATGGAAAACTAGAAAGTTTTCACGGGTGGGCAAGGTTCAATTCCCATGAGGGACTGGCCTGGAGGCATGGGGGCACCTTGAGGTACTGGTTGAACGTGTGGTTGCATCTAGAGATATTGTATTGAATGTTATCATGACATGTGCACACATAAGTGGATCAAATCCCACCCCTGTTTCCTTCATTTTTTCAATCGAATTCCACTAGCGTGATTGGTTTCGAAGGGTTTCATTTATAGGGTGAGCTAAGTTTGAAACCCATGGTAGTTGGGAGGAGACAACTAAATCATTCAGCTAGCTAAGGGTTGGTCTGGCCCAAGTGCGATCTCGGGTGTTTTTTGACGGCTTAGATGCCCCTGGGTCGTGATTTCTCAGCCAAAAGCTAATCTTGCAAGTCACAGTAAATAAATATATTGATTTCACAATTTAAAATTTAGAAAATTGTTTCTCTCTGAACTATATGGAAGTTTTAAGTGGACACTTCACCCATCATTAAAGACAAATGAAGCTAAAATCCCTGATGACAGATAGAGTGTGAAGTGTCCATACAAAAAGTTGAATGTATCAAAACTTTTTACACGGTTTAATTCTAGAAAGTTGAATACAATATAAACAAGTGCAGCAGGCTGCGATATACTACCTCCGAAGATAATAAAAGAAATTTTACTCAAATCTATGTAAACTTACCGGAGAGTGTGTGAGTGCTTTAACCCGTTCCTATAATTAAAATATGTCATTTCAAAAAAACCTAAATTTATTTTGGAGCTTAGCGTTTCTATCATATGTCTCCATAAGTAGTTGGTTTTTTGAATAATAGTTTTTAGTGTATAGTGGAGGTTTTGTGTTCGTAGAGATTGTCCTAACAAGTTTAACCGTATGCCAAATCACGTATGCCAAAAAAACAGATGGGAGTCTGCCCCACCAATGCCAGCAAGCTACCTGAACAAGCCTGCCACTAGATCCATTGGGTTTCTAACCTCGTAGCTATCAATTAACTTACCAAAAGAATTAAAAATGGTTTCATAACTACACATTTGGAAAAATAAGAAAAGAAAATTTAAAAAAAAGGTCTTATTTCATAGGTCAATGGTAACTTACCAAAAGAATTAAAAATGGTTTCATAACTACACATTTGAAAAAATAAGAAAAGAAAAGAAAAGAGTCTTATTTCATAGTTAAATGGATTCATTTCACTTGACTTGGTTTATATAGAATTGATGGGTAAAGTGTCTCCCTTCAATGTGTTTTGGGAGTTGTGAAATGGCTAATTCAATATGAAAATATGTATGGTTTTTATTTTATATTTGTTATAAAATTATTTTATCAATAGAGTTGTACCTTATAAGAAAGTGACACTCATATATAGTCATGTCAAAATTAATTTCAAACCTCGAATGAAGTGAAGGTTGCAATAACACTATCAATTTATTGACTAATCATAGGTCACAAAAATAATAATTTTATTATATTAAAAAATAATTTTTTTTATTTGTCATGTTTAACATTAAAATTTATACACATTTTTTAAGTCAATATAAAGTTAATATGAAAGTCAATGCTAATTCATTGCTATATACTACCTCCATACCTCCAACACTATAATAACTGTAAAAATCTTAACTCTTGTTTTAATTATTAATAACCATTTCATACTCCACTCCAAATTTAAATTTAATTTTAAGAAGTTAAAAAATTATAAATCGTTAAAAAAAAATCCAACCTAAGTTCTTCACTCTACAACCTATAAAAAAAAAAATATCATTCATATTCACTTTACAACCTCAAGTTTAGAAAATTGAAAAATGGTTGAAAACCACTTTACACTCCAAAGTTTCATATATTCACTTTACAACCTAAAGTTTAGAAAATTGAAAAATGGTTGAAAAGACCACTTTACACTCCAAAGTGTAAGAAGTTCTTGATTACCGCTTCACCATTTTTCAGTAAGTTGTTGAAAGGTATAGTATAAAATCATTATAATAAGGTGAATTGAAAGAATAGATGTTGTATATTTTAATCATAATATTTTTGTATATGAGTTATTTTAAATGTAAATGTAAGTTTATGGTTTCATATGATGTTTTAATTTTTTTAATATTTAAATTTAATATTTATAAAAAATCTATTATTTTATCAATAATTTAAGTTTTTAAGTTAGATTTTTATTGGTTTTGGTATAAATAATTTTTTTATTTTTTATTTCTAATTATTATTTCATTCAAAAATATAATCAACAAGGGGTAATTTACTTTTTAAGTGTGAAAGTGTCCCAATACAATTTGAGTGGGTTTAATGGTTAAAAACATGTGTTTTCTCTTTGCAGGTCACAAATTCAAAACTAGAGGGGGCTAGAGTTTGTATATGTTGATTGATTAATGTTGACTCATTGTGTTGAGGCTTGAAGGGCAGGCGTTCCCCTGCCATGAGACCCCCATATGAGAGTGTTTTTAGACGTCTTGACCCTTGCCAAGTCACAAGTTCCTGCTAGTATTGGCTTGCGAGCTTTAAGTACCAGTTACACACAATTTTTATTGTTAAAAAAAGTGTGCAAGTGCCCCAACTACTATTGCTCTTACACTTTATTTTTTAATGTTTGACACACTTTTTTGGTAAATAAAAATCCCAAAAAGTATGTTCTCCAAATAAGAAAAATAGCGATAAGTGAAACACAATTAATAGTCTTGAATTGTGTGCAAGGTCCCAATTGACCAAAAAGTTCCAACTATCTACATTGTATTTTTAAAAACGCGTAGTCTAAACATTCAATTTTTTGTAGTTTTTACGGGCATATTTTCCGATCAATTTATACTGAAATCTAACCAAAAATTGTTGGAACACCAAATTTGAGCGATTGAATCCGGATAATTCGAGTGCCCGGAGGGTTTTTCATGGTGTTGAATCCATTTATGCATTCAAAAATGCAATTTAAACAACAGAAAATGGTGATTTCACCAAATTCCGGTGAAAAAAGTTTAAAAATTCGAATATTTAGACAACTCCTTTTAAAAATCCCTAGAGACAAAAATGGATCTTGTAACCTAGTTATAAGTATGCTCATCCCATGAAACAAAAGGGGTTGGCGCAATCTCTACCAAACCTATACATATTGTTCGCATCAAATATTTTATGAATTCATACCAGCAACAAGAATTTATTAAAACTATCAAACAAAGAAAGTTTAGAGATATAAGAGATCAATCTAATTGTAGAGCTAAATCCTTCTATTAAAAAAATTATAAGGGCATTTTTTTTTTGGATCACACGAGAACATTATAAATCTTTGTTTGCAATGACGAGGAAGCATGGCCCTTCCTTTATAGATAATTGTGATGCTCCTTATCTTAGTTGTGTGATAGCCTCATTTCCCCCACCTTCAACAACAACAAAGAAGCATGGGAGGCAAGGGAAACTAGGTGTTAAGAACTATGTTGAATGCTAAAACTAGAGACATAAGCTAAAGTTTCCAATTCGTCCACACCTTGAAATAAAGAAGCCTACTACTGAACATTGTATTGATGAAGGACAATTGCACATAAGATTGTCCATCCAACCCCAAGCCTCCTCAAGGAGAATGTTGATAAGTTACAGAAGAACAACATGGTTTTGGGTGATATGAAAGATATCGATACTTACTAGATGAAGACTATCTAGAGTAGGTTGTGGAAGCTTGAATAAGCACAATTCAATATGCATTTTGATCCAATTATTTAGTGATAGAGAAAAGCAATGGTTCAAAGGACTAATACTCGCAATCAAAAGTGTTATTAGTTGTTGATGCATGGGAAGAATGGTCAAAGTCTTGAAGAAAGATTGGAGATAAGGCTTCTTGAGAGATGGATTTATGGCACGAAGATTTTTGTTGAAAGGACTATGGTAATAGAGCCTTCCTTGTGTCAAATGGACCCTTTTGAACCATCCATGGTTGCAAGAAAATATAACAAGCCCATGTTTAAAATAAAATTAAGAGACATGTGTCCCAACTTGTCGCCCAATCACTATGTATAGAGATTCTAGCACATTCTAGGTGGAATATTGTGGTGTGTAATACACAACTCATCAAATTGTTGACAAAGATAAGGTCTTCCTAATATTTCTACTTGGCATAGTGAACCATAAAGGTAATACCTCCGATGTCTAATACTATGATAAAAAAATACCCTCTAGTTACCAAACTACCATTGATTCACACAAAAAAGGATCCAATAGAGAAAGAGGGTATAAAAAAACCAATAAAATGGTTATGATAAACTTGGTTTGCAACAATGCATTTAACAACCATAAGACTTATATCACGCAGTTTAAACAACGAAAAGCAACAACCAACAAAATAATCTTGCCCTGATTGCACAGATAATGATATAACTTAAAATGCCATGGATAATCCTAAGTGTTCAATGCATGCCATAGCCAAAACCCAAAATGAATCCTCTTATAACATGAGACATTGCCATGCATAATAAAGGTATCACTCATGACAAAACAAAACCATTGTAAACGAGCATCAACTATTCTATGATAGTGACATAAAGGGAACATCGAGAGACACGTTTTCATGCATACCAAATGAGTCAAGTTAAGACTAATGAAATCGATGAAGAAAGAGACCTAGTTGCACCCTTAATGGAGAATATGTGCTCTCAAAACCTTTGCTAAATGCCCAACTCTCTCTTTGGCATTTGACTAAAAAGAGACATGGTTCTACCCTTGATCAAGTGTATAAAATAGATAAACAAGGAGCCAATTCCATTAATGTTAAATGTGAGGGATATAATTAAGAGGCAACTAGAAATAAAGTAAAGAAAATGACTTTGATTAATCAAGTGGTTTTATGCATTAAACACAATGGTTTTATGCATTAAACACAATGGAGCAATCCCACTATGTATGTGCATGTGGATTGGTGGCACCACAAGGGTGAGAGAGTTTAAGCCAATTAAAAGGGTGAGAGAGTTTAAGCCAGTTAAATATTTGAAGTTCTCACCCCTTTTCTTTTCTTATAACATGTAACAACCTTGCTATGGCATAACACCTACACCATGAAAGTCTAGGAAAAGACTCAAAGTTCTTGCCATGTTGCACTTACAAGAGACTCCACGGGCAGACAGTGGGCATATGCCTTTATCATGAGGAACTCCATATCATTATATATAGTGCAATGCAAGTAGGACCATTCTAAACCTTGAACCATATCATTGATGATTAAGAGCCAATGTTAGTTGTTCTTGCCTCCCAATACCCTACTGAGCACCACACAGAACCCAGATTATTGTGCTTCCAACATGACTTTTTCAAGATCCCCTTTGGTGATCTCACCAAAGCAATACATGACATATTTTGAATAGCCATGTCATAACTTTGACACCTCATAACAACCTTGAATTCAAGTGTTTGATCATGATTTGTAATAAATACCTGAATTGGTTATGAGCTAGAAGTGTGCCAATGACATTGAGAATGCCTCTCACAACAACCACTTTCCCATTCCCTATCCTTATGGTAATAAATAAATGTTTTCCATTCCCCATAAAAGCTAAATATGGTACCATTGTGCTAGAACCTACACCATTCTTGTGGGTCGAAGTGAGATCCACATGTGCATAAATCATCAACATCTTGGATAGAAGGCTAACAATAATGGCATGAATGGTCCCCTTCATGCCAATTGTATAACCCTTGATCCATAAAAACCCAAGGAAATTGTCGAAATCACCATGTGACCCATAACTCATACTATCTAAAAGGCAAATCTATGTCTATTTTGGAATTGAGAATGCTTCCAAATGAATCTTCCAAGGCCCGTGATCCTAGAAACTATTGGGATGTGTTTTAATGTTGTCTAGTGGTAAATTGATGAATTTTGCACTTAACGTCATAATGATGATCATTATAACATCGTTTGTGAGGCACTTGTACATGTAACATGGCCTCAATAGACTTTTGTAATATTGCACATGTGCACATGGAGATAGTTTTGGGATTTATTTGGTGGTGACCTATATCTCATGTAAGCACTCATAAGTCATTCTTATCCACTGCTTCTCCATTTATATCTCTTGACGAGTTTATCATCAACCTTTATGGATTGGTTGATCTCCACCCTTGATTGTGCCTTATGATCAATGGTCCAGGGCTCTCCTAGTTACTATAAAATGAAGCATTTGGTCTTGAATCGAGTATGGGTGGAGGATGGCTTATGGTCTTAATTGTTAGCCTGGACGTTATGGGTCCTTAGGCTAGATCATCCATATGCTTGAGAGTTGTGTAGATCTCATTTGAACTCCATACATGTGTGTGCTCTGGAAATTATAATTGGGAGAGATATATGAAGAATAGAAGGCCTTGCTTCCGTGGATGTTTCCCCACCTTGGGCTTTTAACATGTAAATTATCTTGTCTACTCTAAGTTATTTGATAGATATACTTTTATGTGTTTGATTATTTCCATATGAGTTTAGATAGGATATATTTTGGTAATATGTTTCTACATATTTTTCTTGGTATTTCAAAAACCAACAACCATCGCCTAAGGTGGGACATTATTTGTGTTTTTATTTTTATTTGGAGAGGGTGTGAGGCCACTTGGCCCAACTTAATGACCATGATGGTTCTACTGCCTTAGGCAACACTGACAGGGGTGAATTGGCCACTCTTATGAGATTTGAACCTTGGCAGGGGCCAAGACAATCCTAGCTTTCACTAACTTGGCTAACTTGTCGTGACCAATTTGTGTTCATTTTGTCTTAGACTATCCACAACAATATTGCTAGCACATCGAATATGGTGGAATTTGAGACATTCAAAACTATATGAAACTCAATGAACTAGCTCAATATCTTGAATAATCACTTGGGAGTCACCCTCTATCACCATGCACTAAACCCTAATTTCATGGTCTATTTTGATCACTTGTCAACAAGCCGTGATTTCGGCATTGTTATTGGTTGCCATAATATTTTTGTGAGAAGATTATATTCCTTTTCTCACTTCATCCCAAAGAACATTGCATATTTATGTACAATCTAAGGTACCTTTGGATGCCTGATCAAAATTTAGCTTGTGAAATGAAGGAGGTAGTAGGTATCAAACCGCCATTGGATTATAAATAGGAGAAGTTCCTCCTTTAGAATGTAAAAAACCATACACTTAAATGCCTCAAAAGACAAACACATTCATATCTTGATAGAAACCTTCTAGATCTTCATTCCTCCAAGGCCTAGAGATCAAAGACTTTTTTAAATGGTTTCCTAAAGTTTGTTTTTTTTGTTAAATGTATTGATTTTTTTGAAGTAGTCTTAAAAAAAAAGCTCAAGGTGAGCTTTAGTCTACATATGTATACATGAATAATGCATACTTCACAGATTTGACCATTACCTCTAAATACCCATGTAACTATCTCAAAATCCAGATATATATATATATATATATATATATATATATATATATATATATATATATATATATAATTTAGTTACAACCACACCACCAAAAAAAAAACTTTATAAAGTAAAAATGTGAGTGGTCATATCATACATGGCATATTCTTTATCTCAATGAGGTTGGACAACCTTATTTTGGTTTATTTTAACGCTAGTGATGTGTGGGACCCTTATAGAAGTACATATCTAAGGAGAAAGAGAAGAGCGCAAAGGGTAAAGGTTTATATACTCTACATCTCTTTATTGGAACAACTCATGGTCATTCCCAAAAACAATTATTAGTGTCCTTGCCTTTTCAAGATGGTCGAGTATATCCTTGGAATTTTAATCTTTGAAGTTTGAGATTTTATGCTTTTTCTTGTTTACTTCCAAAACTAAAATTCTAATTTTATAACACAATACTTAAAAATAATTTTATTCTAATCTTAGAACACTATACTTAAAAATAATTTTATTCTAATCTTATCCTTAAAAATAATTTTATACTTCAAAATAATTATTTTGAAGTTTGAGATTTTATGTTTTTTCTTCATTGCTTCCAAAACTAAAATTCTAATCTTAAAACACTATCCTTAAAAATAATTGTGTACAGTTAGATTATGAGATACCTCACACAAAATTATAATATGAATTGACCTCTCTTCAAACATGACACTTCATGGATATGCGTCGACCCATGCATCTTTTATGATCCCTTGAAAGAATTCTCAATGTGATACCATGACAAAAGAAAATGGGAGAATGTCACAATGGGCTTTTTTGAAGCTCACATTTGTTGTAAGGAATCCACCACTGGGTCAAAATTTAACTCTCAATTTCATTATTTGGGCATTAAGTTATGAGGATATTTATTTTTTTATTTTTAAATTTTTAATAGTTACATTGTTTTGTTTATTTAATTGAAATATATAAATCATTTTAATTTTATTTTAAATTATTAAAATTAAAATTTTAAATATTGAAAGTATTAAAAAAATTAAATATAATTTAATGATAAAAAAAAAATTACAAGATCATAATTAAAATGATTTTAATTTCAAGTTTATTAATGATGATGATGATTAACGTCCACTAAGACTGAATTGGTCTATCGGACCTTAAGAGGATAAGTGATTACTTACGATTCTTTAGAATTTTGTTTCTGTGCTCGAAAAGCATTAAAAGAAGCTTTCCAAGATCACCATACTTTTGTTGAGTTAAGAGGTTAGGAAGGTTGGTAGTGTGACAAATATTTTGAAAATGAAATCTAATATGGGTATAGGCTGGACAATCTAAGAGAAAGTGTTTTTCATCTTCAACCTTCTTAGTGTCACAAAGGTGACACACTCTTTCATCCCACGGCGTTTTAGGAATTGACCAACACCCAGTTTCACTATGGAGCTCTTGAGAATTTGTTTTTATCTTACCAATGCTTATTTTTTTCTTTACACTTGGAAAAGCAGATAGATAATTTCGATCTTCTAGATTAGGGTTGATTACATCCTTATAATACCTTAATTTTATTTTTTCCTCTAACTCTTTGTCATGCCACTTTTTCTCCTTAAATTTTGATTTGACATTTTTTTAATAGTATCTTTATTTTGTAAAATGGCGTCTTCTGTGATTCCCCAATATTTTAGCCAAGACTGGGCATCTTTATGCCATCCTCGCTTGAGTAGATGGTGGTTATGACTCGATTTTGAAGCAATTTTAGGAAGCCTCTTGTCTTCCATGTTGTTTAACTTGTTCGTATACATTAGGTATCTGGTCATAGGCATGCTCTCAATGGGGTAGAAGCTTGTTTTTAAGAGGAGGATGGGATAGGGCGTATTTCCTTTAATTTTGAGATTATAGGTTATAAAATTCTTTTGTATTTGCTCTATCTTTCTCCAAGATTCATGAGAGATGCTATAGCCCTAGACTTCACATCCATAAAGAATAACAGGTGTAACAAGAGTCTCAAAGAGGAGTTTCTTCTTATCCCAACTCCAAAGATCGATTGATTTACAATTGTTTTCAAGCCCATAATAAGCTTTTCATCCCCCAATAATCCTTTTCTCAATGTGATAATTCCAATTGAGCTTGTGGTGAATATAAATTCCAAGATATTTGTATGAATTCACTTACTCAAAGTTGTTGTTGTCATATAAGAAGGTATCATAAGGGATCTTATTGGGGTATCATAAGGGATCTTATTAAATAACAAGGTAAATTAAATTTATAAAAGTGTAAAAAAAAATCATTTTTTTTTATTATTCTTTCAAAAGAAATTTAGTGATATTATGGTTTGTTATTTCATTTTCATCTACATTAATTTTTTTTATTGAGTTTTTTATTTTTATTTTTAAATATTTATATGTTTTTATATTGATATTAACATATTAATTCGATTCCAGGGGCAGTAGGTGCACAGAGTGTCACATATGACCTTGATGGAAATCAGAACATTAGATTTGCTTGGGGGTTGCGGCAACAAACAAACAATCACGTGGAAGTTATGGATGCATACATGGGACTACCTTTGATTAAAGCAGATAAATCCACGAGTGTCATAGTGATTGGAGACTCAGGATTAATTATAAAAGGTTTGAGACATATCAGTCACAGTTCTCACCCTAGTCTGGAAAGAATCTATCATAGGATTAAACCGAAGGAGAAAAAATTTCAATATGTGGAGTACTATCATGTCTTACAACACCAAAATAAGGAGGTAGATAATCAAGCTAAGAATGTTAAGTATCCATATCAAGGAATCCTAAAGGAAAATGAAGCATCTTCAATGCATTTTCTACCTTAGGTTTTATGGATAAAGGAGAAGCAAATTTGTTTCCAAATAAAAAAATTGATATGGGGGGTAATGTGACCCTTCCCCATTATCATTGAACATTACAAACTCATCAAAGCTCATATTTCAACTGACACATGCCTCGTGTCCCCTCCATGAACCTCACACACCATCTGATAGTTGTGTGCACTCACTTACATGACGACATTTAAATCCCCTCCCCTTTGCATGAAAGTCACATGTGGGACTCTCAATCCCCTTGGTGTCACCATGAGAAATTCATCACCTCCCAGTAGTCATATCATCCCCTCTTTGGTTTTCAGTGCTCACTACCTCAACATATCTATGCATGTGTCCTTCTGAAAGTTCCCTCTAGGTTGTTATATATCATTGTTATGCAAAATATGAGAGTAGTAAGCTCGTTGATTTTCAAGTTCCCCTCGTATCTTCTCCTACAACATTCTCATTGCACTCGCAACAAAACTTCGACCTATGGTTCAACCTCTATTCGCATCATGTGGCACAAAATCCACCCCATTTTCAACTACAGTAGCTACGAATTGGAGGCTCTGAAAGGAAAATCAAAGATTCAACAACATGAGATTGCATCAATTTGGGAGTCCCAGTCTCAGCTAGAACAAAAAAATGCAGGATAGGTAGGAAAATAGAGATAAAGAATTGACCTTAATTTTCAGAAGAAGAAAAAAAATGAACAAACAATCATAGCAAATTAGATCTATGGGCAAGGACAAACAAGGTAGTCAAGCTGGACACCATATGCAACATGAAGCAATCCCCTCTGAAGGATCACATGCTTCTTGTGAGGTAATGCGGTCGTTGAATCTCTAGCTCACCCAAAGTAATTAGAAAGACTCTCCAAGAGTAGTGGATGTCGAGCTAAAACTTCATTAATCAGGTTTATGAGCTATAAATATGTATTTTTGCTTTTCTCCTATGTCAGAATCCAAACTATGCAGGAAGGACTCTTTTTTATTAAAATTATGAAGGAAAGTAGACAATTGAGGATGTTCATACCCTCTATTTTGCTGAACTCTAGTAAACAGATTGAATTTTGGTAATTCATGGCTTGTTTTAGCTCTGTTACAGCCCCTTTTATAATACAAACTATATGTTCTTCCTAAAAAAAAAACATGTTAATTTGATTTCATATTTTTTTTTACTATTGTATTTCATTGACCTATGCTATATAATTGTTATATTATATCATAAATAATAATCTAATTTTAAGGTGACAAGTAATCCATACACCATATTGGTGGTATATCTCTCTCAAATTATGAAAAAGTCTTTTGACAAAATAGTATGTATTCAATATATACTTTGAAATTACAAATTACAAAGTTACAAAGTTACAAAGTTCGGAGAAAACTCCAAGTACTTTCCCTCGTTTCGAGGATGGTACTCAGGGTAAATCCTAGAACCTCAAGGATGGTACCCAGGGTAAATTCATTATAATAATATACTTATCAAGATCTCAATATGTCACTTATGAGACGTGAACCTAGATGGGAAGGATAATTTCCTCCCAACTAAACCCAAGCTAAACCCAATTGACTTAACAATTACAATTTGTAAATATACACAAATAATATTATTAAAATGTATGATTATATTATTATAAATCCATCTTAAAAGAAAATGGGACAAAAGTTAGATTGAGAATTATTTTTTAAATGAGCAAAAAAGACATATCCATTGCTCATGTAATTTTATTCTTGTAAGTGTAATATGTACCTGCACTCTTGTGAGTGCATAATACATTTGTATTTGTATTTTGCTTTAAATACTTGAAAAATATCATTTTCATTTTATTATAAAATAAAAATTTTGATTTTTTGTTTATAAAAAAAAACGATCTTAATTAAGGATTTATTAAGTATTTAAAGAAATTAAAAAAAAAAAAGATACAATTTTTTTATTTTTTATTAAACTATAACTTGTAGATTTATACCAAACTCACGGTGAGATGCACAATCCAAAAAAAATGTGATCTTTTGAATACAACCCAAAAAGAGAGGCTATCCAATAAGACATATGAGCCTGAAGTCTCTTACAGTACATCTTGAGTCTTTCAAAGTGATAAGTGTACAGTCTATAAAAGATACCTAACAATTTAACAACTTTAAATAACATAACCAACAAAAACTAAGATATAAAACCATTAAAAACCTCATCCTAAGGCACTCGCTTCTTTAACTAGAGTTGCATTCATGTTGGCTTGGTGAACTAAAACTTTCCTGAGTCTTTCAAAGTGATAAGTGTACAGTCTATAAAATATACCTAACAATTTAACTACTTTAAATAACATAACCAACAAAAACTAAGATATAAAACCATTAAAAACCTCATCCTGAGGCACTTGCTTCTTTGACTAGAGTTGCATTCATGTTGGCTTGGTGAACTAAAACTTTCCCTCCAAGGATTCCATGCTTTGTGGCTGAGGAAGAGGCAAGAATACTAGATCCAATCTTTTTTTGATTAATAAAGCAAACAATTGTGTGCTATAACTTGGTTGCGTATGAGAGTAAATGGGATATCTCATCGCACCCCCCACAATTTTGAATGAGCTTGCGATCATGACGTTACCCTTGTACCAATAAATGGAGTGTCAAATGTCACAAAAAATTGATTAAGGGATAGGTTCATAACTTCATTAGTAACCTCATTGTTGATGATTAAAGTATCTTCCTTTTGCCTAGTGTCTAGAGATGCATACCTATCTATTTCAGGATTATTGTCTCTTAAGACACGATGAAACCTAAGATTGGAAAAGGAATAATTGAGATGTTTTAGCCTTCCTAGCACATAAGCAAGCCTTACATCTGATGAGGAAGTTCCATGTTTCATATATCTAATGATGAACATAGAGTCTTTGATCACTACCAAGTTGTGGATATCAAGCGTTTTGTTGATTTTCAATCCTTGAAAAAGTCCACAAGCCTCTGCTATATTATTGGGGTGAGTGCCTAGGCTCCATGAGTATGAAGATACCAATGTTTCTCCAAGGTTTAAAATTACCCCCTTGCACCTGTCACCCCAAGATACAAGTGTTTTAGTGCCTAAAAGATCTAGAGTTAAAATGGATCCATGATGATCTATTTTATTATAATCCTTTTTTTAATTCATAATAATAATAATCTAATTTTAAGGTCACAACCAAGCCAAACACTAAATTGGTGTATGAGACCCCCTTGTTTGTGGGACAAAGGACCCCATCCACACAAGGATTTGACTTCTAAAGTCCATGGAAATGTATATACCCTACCCCCTCTAGATTTGAACCTAATTTTTTTTTCATACCTATTTTTTTTAGGTTTTTTAATGTGATTTTTTATTTTGATTTGATTTTAAATATGATCATAAAAATGAAGTAAATCAGCGTAGCTTTGTATTAAACCTCAATCTCTTAGAGCATGATGTGTATGTTAAAAAAAAAAACTAACACTAATAAAATTAAAAAATATATTTTTATTTTTATTTTTAAAGTCAACCTAATAATAAAATAATATAACACTAATAAAATTAAAAATATATTTATTTTTATTTATTTTTTTTAAATCAACCTAATAATAAAATAATATAACATAATCCACCTTAATTCTTAATCACTTAAGAGTGAATTTGTATATGTCCACATCTTCACCCTCTACCACTTGCTCTTTTGAGGTGAAAATGTGTATGTGTGTCTACTACACCTTCATCCCAAACAACAACCCCTTGAAGTGAAGTTGTACCATGTAAAGGAGATTTTTATACTACGGATCACATCACAACCTTTCTCTATTTTATTTATTTATTAATATTATGTCAAATTACACATTATATTTATAATAAATTATTTTATTTTTATTTTTATTAAAAAAGTGCTACAATTGCATTTGTCAACATAATAAAACGAAAAAGCTATCACATAATCTGTAAGTAGAGAATTATAAATAGGAGAATTTCCTCCTTTAAAATGTAAAAAACCATACACTTAAATGCCTCAAAAAACAAACACATTCATATCTTGATAGAAACCTTCTAGATCTTCATTCCTCCGAGGCCTAGAGATCAAAGAACTTTTTAGATGGTTCATAAAGTTTTTTTTTAAGTTAAATGTAGTGATTTTTTTGAGGTAGTCTTCCAAGAAAAGCTCAAGGTGAATTTTAGTTTACATTGTATACATAAATAATGCATATTTCACAGATTTGACCATTACCTCTAAATACCCCTGTAACTATCTCAAAATCCAAAATATATATATATATATATATTTATATTTATACAAAGTTGACCATTACTTTTAAGTACCTAAAAATTATATATATATATATATATATATATATATAATTTAGTTACAACCACACCACGATGTGTAATTTATTTATATCCAACAAAGTTTAAAAACTTTATAGAGTAAAAATGCGAGTGGTCATATCATACATGACATATTCTTTTTCTCAATGAGGTTGGACAACCTCATTTTGGTTTATTTTAACGCTAGTGATGTGTGGGACCCTTATAGAAGTACATATCTAAGGAGAAAGAGAAGAGCACAAAGGGTAAAAGGTTGTTTATATACTCTCTACATCTCTTTATTGGAACAACTCATGGTCATTCCCAAAAACAATTATCATTGTCTTTGCCTTTTCAAGATGGTGGTCGAGTATATCCTTGAAATTTTAATCTTTGAAGTTTGAGATTTTATGCTTTTTCTTGTTTACTTCCAAAACTAAAATTCTAATTTTATAACACTTTACGTAAAAATAATTTTATTCTAATCTTATAATACTATCCTTAAAAATTATTTTGTTTGAGATTTTATGTTTTTCTTCATTGCTTCCAAAACTAAAATTCTAATCTTAAAACACTATCCTTAAAAATAATTGTGTACAGTTAGATTATGAGATACCTCACACAAAATTATAATATGAATTGACCTCTCTTCAGACATGACACTTCATGGATATGCGTAGACCCATGCATATTTTATGATCCCTTGAAAGAATTCTCAATGTGATACCATGACAAAAGAAAATGGGAGAATGCCACAATGGGCTTTTTTGAAGCTCACGTTTGTTGTAAGGAATCAACCACTGGTTCAGAATGTAACTCTCAATTTCATTCCTCAGGCATTAAGTTATGAAAATATTTATTTTTTTATTTTTAAATTTTTAATAATTACATTGTTTTGTTTATTTAATTGAAATATATAAATCATTTTAATTTTATTTTAAATTATTAAAATTTTAAATATTGAAAGTATTAAAAAAATTAAATATAATTTAATGATAAAAAAAAAATTACAAGATCATAATTAAAATGATTTTAATTTCAAATTTATTGATGATGATGATGATGATTAACGTCCACTAAGATCAAATTGGTCTATCGGATCTTAAGAGGGTAGGTGATTACTTGTGATTCTTTAGAATTTTGTTTCTGTGCTCGAAAAGCATTAAGAGAAGTTTTCCAAGATCACCATACTTTTGTTGAGTTAAGAGGTTAGGAAGGTTGGTAGTGTGACAAATATTTTGAAAATGAGATCTAATATAGGTATAGGCTGGACAATCTAAGAGAAAGTGTTTTTCATCTTCAACCTTCTTAGTGTCACATGTAAATCCTAACCTTGTACAATATCTACTGCAAACTGATATTCAGAAAAGAACAGAAAAGATACAATGGCAAATACAAACATTACTCAGAGAATTTTCACCTGGAAACCCAAACCGGGAAAACCAGCATATATTATATCCATACACATTGTTTTTCATTGTTTACAATACAATATACATATAGGAGCCAACGACATCCAAAACCCTAACCCAATGACCTGGATCAGTCCAAAACCCTAATTCCTTAACCGGAAATAGAAAACCATCGGCAAAAAACCATGTGCCGAAAAACCACCTAATATCGTGTGGTCCCGGAAATATGTCGGCCCGGCGGAAATATGTCGGCTCGGCGGAAATATGTCGGCCCGAAAAAAAAAAATCGGGGGCGCTGCCCCTGCACCCCCCTACGCGCCTGGCGCAGGCGCTCAAACACTACTACTCGTGCAAAGAATATAACACATACCCAACATTCTCCCATTTGTTGTTTTCTTTGCACACAGGGGGTTACAGGGTTACATAGTCAACAATCCAGGGCAGCAATGCCCATGGATCCTCTACACCAAGAGAACTTCTCAGTGCCCACAGATTTTGTTAATGAATCTGCAACATTCTTCAAAGTGTCCACCTTCATCAGTGATACTTTCTTTTCTTCAAT
Source organism: Picea engelmannii (assembly GCA_009831015.1). Classification (NCBI taxonomy): domain Eukaryota; kingdom Viridiplantae; phylum Streptophyta; class Pinopsida; order Pinales; family Pinaceae; genus Picea; species Picea engelmannii. The sequence goes on from ML794305.1 coordinate 196,223, forward strand.
CATGTCTCTTACAAAATGATATTGAACATCAATGTGCTTTGTCTTTGAATGATAAACAGGGTTCTTCGCCAAGAAAATTGCACTCTGACTGTCACACTCTATCCATACAGCTTCTTGTACCAACCCAATACCTGAACACAATCTTTGTAACCATACTGCTTCCTTACTTGCATGAGTGGTTGCCATGTATTCAGATTCTGTAGTTGAAAGTGCCACTACAGCCTGTCTTTTGCTCATCCAACTTATTG
>ML794305.1:216555-231333 GCA_009831015.1 Picea engelmannii
ATGTCGAAGAGTGTCCTCAGATTTTGCTCATCCATCCAGGCTTTCAAACGCTGAAAATTCTGGTTCAGCTTCATAGGGGGGTCTCCGAGAATGGAGTCTTCCCAGATTTTGATTTGTTTCCCATTCCCCGGCACCCAAGTCAAATGGGATGTGAATTGATCGATGACTTTTCTGCAGAGGGTGAAAATTGGGGATCCCGTTTGCTCCCTCGAAAGGTGTTCCACGCATCTTCTCCTTGGTCCTCTGAAATATTTTTTCCACAAGGCTTCCTTACACCATGCTGTTTTTCCACTGATTATTTGCCATAACAGTTTTGCTCCAAGTGCAAGGTTCTGAACTTTAGCGTACTTGAGGCTGAGTCCTCCTTCCATCAGGGGTTTCGAAACTTTATCCCAGCTTATGAGATGGGCTCTTTTGTTGGTCTGCTTGCCCCCTTCCCATAAGAACCGTCTTTGCAGAGCTTCCAGTTGGTTGACTATGGAGCCAGGAGCTAAAAGGAGAGAATTTTGATAGATGGGAACACTTGCTATGACAGATTTGATGAGGACGATTCTGCCTGCTAAATTTAGCCAGTTGGCGCCCCAAGAGGAAATTCTGTTCCTGAGCTTGTCCAGAAGGTGGCTCCAAGTGGTAGCTCTTGGATTCGACTTGGAGATAGGAACGCCCAAGTAGGTGAACGTGTCCCAATTTGTGTGCCCTTCCATGCCCAAGATTCTGGAAATGTCCCTCATCTCAATGGGGGTGATTATCCAACTGTATATTTTACTTTTTGCATAGCTGATCTCACTGCCCGACACTGAGGTATAGGCGTCCAACTCCTCTTTGAACTTCTTTGCTACTAAACAGCTTGCCCCTCCCAAGAGCAATGTGTCATCTGCGAATTGTGCATGGTTAATTTCTTTCACGCCTTGGGCTATCTGTAGACCTTTGAGGTTGTTGCTAGTTCTGGCATTCTCAAGTTGGAAGCTTAGGACTGATGCTTGAAGAGCGTAGAGCAGGGGCGATAGAGGACAGCCCTGGCGCAGCCCTCTGGATGCCTTGAAAAAGCTAGTTACTCTCCCATTTACCATGGGGGCTATCCAGGGCAAGTCAATACAAGCTCTTATCCAATTCACAAATGTGTCATCAAAACCAAAATTTTTCATTACAGCAAAGAGGAAGTTATGATTAACTCTGTCAAAAGCATTTGCCAGATCGAGTTTGATGATCATACCTTTGTCCTTCCTGCCAAGGCTTGAGTGGAGAGCTTCTTGGACAAGGATTATGTTGTCTGCAATTTGCCTGCCTTTTATGAATCCCCCTTGGTTTTCCGGCACGATGGATGGGAGGATGTTCTTCAGCCTATTTGCTATTACCTTTGTGAGAATTTTATAGCTCGTATTACACAGGGATATAGTCCTGAAATGACTGAAGTTAAGCGCACCTTTCTCCTTGGGGATGAGAGCCAGGAAGGCTGAGTTGGTGCCTCCTCCCAACTTATTACTTGCCTGTGATTTCTTGATCATTTTAGTGAGGTCAGATTTGATAATTTCCCAGCAGTGCTGGAAAAACCTTGCTGTAAATCCATCCGGACTCGGGGCTTTGTCCGGATGCATTTGATCAAGTGCCTCCTTAATTTCGTGTTGCGTGACTTCCTCCAGTAGTTGACGATTAACATCATCTTTTATGAGGGTTGGGACAGCTGAGAGTGGGTGGGCTTGAGGGTCTATGCTTGCTCCACCAGTTTCTGTATAAAGGCTTTTGAAGGTCTCGAAGGCTGCCTTTCTGATGTCATCCGGTTCAGAAATTGTAGTGTTTTGGACTTGTATTTGTGTCACAGCTTTAAAGAGCTTCCTTGCTTCCGCTTGTTTGTGGAAGTAAGTTGTATTCCTGTCCCCTTCTTGAAGCCAGAGGCTCCGAGATTTCTGCCTCCAGTAGCTTTCCTCCTCTCTGCTTAATTTGTGCCATTGATTTTGCAATTGTTCCTCCATGATGATGTCCTGCTGAGTGATTTCCTTGCTTTCCAAAGCAAGTTGATGATTTTCGAGTCGTCTTTGGCTTTCTAGGCACAGTACTGTGGGATCAGTTTTGGTTTTAGCCCAAGCTTTTAGTTCAGCTTTGAGGCGCCTTAGCTTTTCTTCCCAGACATGAAAGGCAGATCCATTGATTTTGGTGGTCCAAACTTTGACGACTTTGCTTCGGAAGTCCTTGTCTTGTAGCCAAGCGGGGTTGAAACGGAAAGGGATAGGCCCTTGGTTTTGCTCTTTCTTGATTTCCAGCGTGATTGGCTTGTGATCAGAGGTGTTGTTGGGGAGGATTTCTGAAGCGGTTGTGAGACCAAGTGTTAGGAAAGAGCTCTGCACTAAAAATCTGTCCAGACGGGCTGCTATGTGACCGGGGCCTACTCTTTTGTTGGTCTTGGTGTAGCGCCCTCTTGTGGGTTTCATGTCCATCAGTTCCCAAGTGGAGAGCAGGTCCTCCACCCACTCTCGAGCTGGGTCCCTTACAATGGACCCGCCTCGTTTTTCTTCTGCTGCTAGGGTTACGTTTAATTCACCCCCTAAGATTATATTTTCTAAGCCCTTCTCAATTAAATAATCTTGGAGAGAATGCCAGCAAATTCTTTTTTCATCAATGTGTTGAGGTACATAAATGTTAAAGAGACTTACAATTTGTCCAGACTCCTTGTGGAGTAGTTGGGTGCATATCCAGTGCATGCGAAGGTCGGAATGGAGAAGATCTAATTTGGAGGCGTTCCACATGGTGCAGAGCCCGCCTGAGGCGCCCCTGGCATTGTCAGCTACACCTTGGCTGCTTCTCCATGCGTTTTTTAAGACTTTTAGTGAGTCGTGTTGACTCATTTTTGTTTCCTGGATGAGTAGGACGTCTGTTCTTGTTGTTTTAATGAGATCCCTGATAGCATCTTCTTTCATCTTGCTGCCGAGAACCCTACAGTTCCAGGATGTAAATTTCATTGGTTATTTTGCGAGGGGGGCCGGCCTCCTTGGGAGACCTTTGCCTGTTTCCTTGTTTTCCTTCCATCGAATGCTTGCTCGAGGGTTGATTGGGCGCCTTTGAGGATGTTTTTGTACGATTCTTTTTCTCTTTCCGCTTTTTTGGACTTCCTCCCTCTACCAGGCCGTTTTGGGGAGTCCCAAGCTTCACTTGTCCCTTCTGTTTCATTCCCTAAAGAGAACTCGCCTTCTTCAGTGCCTTGATCCGCTTCGTTCCTTAGTGGCGGGTTTTCTTCTTCCTCGGTGCCTTGAATCCCCCCATTCTCCTCGCCTCCAGATGCATGTGAAGTTCCCTCGTTTTCTTTGTTTTTTGTGCCTCTGCCTTCTTCGCCTTGGCCGATATTGTTTGTTTGCGGTGTTTCCTCTTCTGTTCCCAGATCTTTGAAGCTGTTTGTATTGTCCTGGGACCCTGGGATGCTTTGGGCCGGTGCTGGGTTATTTTTTCGTGGTCCGCTGGATTTCGCTCTTCCTTTCCGGGGTTGTTGCCAGTCCTCCTCCCTTTCTTTCTCCTGCACGGCCTTGGGACAGTTTCTCTGGAAGTGGTTGTAGTCATGACATCTTCTACATTTAAACGGCAGCTATTCGTAAACTAGTTTTTGCAGGTGTTGCCATTCTCCCACCTTCAGTTTCACGGCTTCCGGGAACCCTACTTCTAGGTCAACCTCAACGCAAATTCTGGCACAAGAGTACTGGTCTTTTGGGTCTGCTTTGTCGATATAGTGCATGAGTCCATTCCCTATTGCTTGCAACGATGCAGAGTTCCAGCAATGGATTGGGAGGTTTGGGAGCCTAACCCAAACCGGAACGTCCTTTGGTATCTCCAGGGCTGGATCGAAGTTTGGAGTCCAGCGATTCAAGTAGAGCCCCTGAGCTCCCATGAAGTAAGGCCCGTTCCTGAAGATCAGGTCCCGATCCTCCTGGGAAATGAACTCGAAGATGTAGTAGCCCTTGCCAACGGCGTAGCATGTCACACTATTCTTTATTAACGGTCTCCAGTTCCTTTGGATCCAGTTATCGGTTGTTCTAGTGGATGGCCAAAGCCCCATGAACTGACCTACTAGCCCTCGCTCTGACAGAGAGATTGCTACTTTCATTGGCTATTCCGGGGGAAGACTGATTTCTGGAATGGCCTCCAAACGCCTTACAAAGCTCGAGGAATCTCCAGGGGAAGCCTTCTTCGAGCAGGCTGTGATCAGTTTGCTGAAGGTCGTAGAGGGGGAGGGAGGGGGCGGCGGCTCCCCTCCGTCCTGACTTGCCATGGCGGCCGAACCCTGTCAGCTCTATCCTCAGCGCGTCAAACCCTAATCGAGCCGGTAAAGAGCAATAGTGTCAATTAAAATTTGTATGTTAAAAATATAAAATATATATATATATATCATTTATTATATATATTTTTTATAATTTAAAATAATAAATATATTCATTTTCCTTAAAGGGGTTTGAATTAGTGGTGAAAAGTGAGGAGTTTTTCGTTGTTGGATAAGGTTCAATTCCCATAAGGGCCTAGCTTGGAGCGAACGTGTGGTTGCACCCTGAGGGCCTAGCTTGGAGTCACGGGGGCACATTGAGGTAGTGGTCAAAGGTGTGGTTGCACCCAGAGATATTATATTAAATGGTATCATGACTCATGTACACATTAATAGATCAAAGCCCACCCCCATGTCCTTCAATTTTTCAATAAAATCTCGCTAGCGTGATTGGTTTTTAAAGTTTTTGTTTGAAGGGTGACCCAGGTTCAAAACCTTGCCCCGTGTCGAGTTTCACAAGAATCAAGGCTCTATGGATTCAATAAATGGTACTTAAGAAACATATAGATGTGATATCGTGTAGAAAGGCAAAGAGCAAATTGGGTGACTATTAGGGGGAAACACATAAAAAATCCAGCCAACTAAGGGTTGGTTTGGCCTAGGCCGGGTGCAATTCTCAAGTGATTTTGACGACTTAGATGCTCCTGGGTCACAGTTTCTCAGCCAAAGACTAGTCCTGCAAGTCACAGACACCGCTAACAAACAAACAATAAATAACTAAATATATTGATTTCATAATTTAAAATTTAGAAAATTGTTGCTCTTTGAGATTTATGGAACTAAACTGTGTAAAAAGTTTTGAAACTTCCACTCAAAACTATGTAAAAAGTTTTGAAACTTGAAAGTTTACACAGTTTTTTCACTGTTGCAAGTTTTGAAACATTTCGAAAAGTTTTGAAACTCGAAACTGTGTAAAAAGTTTACACAATTTTTTCACTGCTGAAAGTTTTGAAACATTTCAAGTGTAAACTTTTTTCATGATTGCTCTCTCAAAGTGAGGATTTTTTCGTTGTTGGGCAAGGTTCAATTTCCATAAAGACCTAGCGTGGAGCCATGGGGCACCGTGAGGTAGTGGTCGAACGTGTGGTTCCACCCAAAGATATTATATTAAATGGCATCGTGATTTGTGCAGACATAAGTGGATCAAATCTCACCCCCATGTCCTTCAATTTTTCAATCAAAACCCGTTAACGTGATTGGTTTCAAAGAGTTTTGTTCGTAAAGTGACCCAAGTTTAAAACCCATGATAGTTGGGAGGAGACACCTAAAAAAAACCACTTTACCACCTATTAAAAAAAACCATTCATATTCACTTTACAACATAAAGTTTAGAAAAATGAGAAATGGTTGAAAACCACTTTACACTCCAAAGTTTCATATATTCACTTTACAACCTAAAGTTTAGAATATTGAAAAATGGTTAAAGACCACTTTACACTCCAAAGTTTAAGAAGTTGTTGATTAACGCTTCACCATTTTTTAGGAAGTTGTTGAAAGGTATAGTATAAAATGAAAGGTTTAGTATAAAATCATTATAATAAGGTAAATTGAAAAAATAGATGTATATTTTTATTAATATTTTTGTATATGAGTTATTTTAAATGTAAATGTAAGTTTAATAGATATATATTTTTATTAATATTTTTGTATATGAGTTATTTTAAATGTAGATGTAAGTTTATAATCTTATAATAATGTTTTAAATGTCTATTTGATGTAGTTTGGGTGGTTGGGAGGAATGATTTGTGTCCTTCCCACCCAGGTTCAATTCATTGTAAGTGACATGTTGTGCCTTTAAATGGGTCTATAAGATGCTCTTGTTGTTGAGCCCCCAATATTTTGAAAATGTTCGGTCACCCCATGTTCTTTCACGGATTTCGAGGAGGTTATTTGTGGACGTAGCCAGCATCAATATTGATGTCGTGAACCACATGAAAAAATAATAATGTTTTAAATTTTTTTAATATTTATAATATAATATTTAAAATTTTATTATTTTATTGATAATTTAAGTTTTAAGTTAGGATTTTGTTGGTTTTGGTATAAATATTTTTTTCAGTTTTTATTTCTAACTATTATTACATTCAAAAATACAATCAACAAGGGGTAATCTACCTCTTAGGTGTGCAAGTGTTCCAATACAACTTGAGTGGGCCCAGTAGTTAAGAACACATGTTTTCTTCTTGGAGGTCACAGGTGAACAATCAAGAGACATAATTTCATGCATACCAAATGAGTCAAGTTAAGACTACTGAAAGTGATGAAGAAAGAGACCTAATTGCACCCTTAATGGAGAATATGTGCCATCAAAACCTTTGTGCAATGCCCAAATCTCTCAGTGGCATTTGACTAAAAAGAGGCATGCTTCTACCATTGATCAATGTGTATAAAATAGATAAACAAGGAGCCAAATCCATCAATGTTGAATGCGAGGGATATAATGAAGAGGCAAATGGAAAGAAAGTAAAGAAAGGGAATTTGATTAATCAAGCGGTTTTATGTATTAAACACAGTGGAACAAACCCACTATGTATGTGCATGTGGGTGGGTGGCTCCACAAGGGTGAGAGAGTTTGAGCCAGCCAAATATCTGAAGTGCCCATCCCTTTGCTTTGCCTATAACATGTAACAAATTTCCTATGTCATAACACCCACACCATGAAATTCTAGGAAAGGACTCAAAGTGCGTACCATGTTGCACTCACAAGAGACTCCATAGACAAGTAGTGGGAATATGCCTCTATCATGAGGAACTCCTAATCATTATATATAATGTAGTGTAAGTGGGACCATTCTAAGGCTTGAACCATATCATTGATGATGAAGAACCAATGCTAGTTGTTATTGCCTCCCAGTACCCCCAATTAGCACCACACATAACCCAAATTATTGTGCTTCCAACATGGATTTTTCAAGATCCCCTTTGGTGATGTCACCAAAGCAAAGACGTTCACATGAAAGATTTTTCATAGCTATGTCATAACTTTGACACCTCATAACAACCTTGAATTCAAGTGTTTGATCATTATTCATAATAAATACCTGACTTGGTTATGAGCTAGAAGTGTGCCAATGTCATTGAGAATGCCTCTGGCAACAACCACTTTCCCATTTCTTATCCTCGTGGTAATAAATAAATGTTTTCCTATCCCAATAAAATCTAAAGATGGTACCATTGTGCTAGAACCTACACCACTCTTATGGTTCGAAGTGAGATCCATATGTGCATAAATCAGCAACATCTTGGATAGAAGGCTAACAATAATGGCATCAATGGTCCCCCTCATGCCAATTGTATAACCCTTGATCCATAAAAACCCAAGGAAAATGTTGAAATCACCATGTGAACCATAAGTCCTATTGTTTGAAAGGCAAATTTGTGTCTATTTTGGAATTGAGAATGCTTCCAAAAGAATCATCCAAGGCCCACAATCCTAGAAACCGTTAGAATGTGTTTTAGTGTTGTCTAATGGTTTGATGAATTGTGTACTTAGCATCGTAATGATGATCATTATAACATCATTTGTGAGGCACTTATACATGTAACATGGTCTCAATAGACTCTTGTATTATTACACATGTGCACATGGAGACATTTTTGGGATTTATTTGGTGGTGGCATGTCTCTCATGTAAACACTCGTAAGTCAATTTTATCCTCTACTTCTCCCTTTAAATCTCTTGATGAGATTATCATCAACCTTTATGGATTGGTCGATCTCCACCCTTGAGTGTTCCTTATGATCAATGGTCTAGGGTTCTTCTAGTTACTATAAATTGAAGCATGTGTTCTTGAATTGAGTATGGGTGGACAATGGCTTATGGTCTTTATTGTTAGCCTAGATGTTATGGGTCCTTAAGCTAGAACATCGACAAGGTTGAGAGTTGTGTAGATCCCATTTGAACTCCATATGTGTGTGTGCTCTAGCAATTATAATTGGGAAAGTTATATGAAGAATAGAAGGCCTTGCTTTCGTGGATGTTTCCCCACATTGGGGTTTTAACATGTAAATTCTTGCGTCTCTTCTCTCTTAATTGATAGATATACTTTTATTTGTTTGATGCTTTCCATAGGAGTTTAAATAGGATAGATATTGGTAATATGTCTCTACATATTTTTCTTGGTATTTAAAAAACCAAGAACCATCACCCAAGGGTGGGACACTTTTTTTTTTCAAAATTTGGAGGGGGTGTGAGGCCACTTGGCCGAACTTAATGACCATGATGGTTCTAATGCTTTTGGCCACCCTGGCAGGAGTGAATTGGTCACTCATATGAGATTTGAACCCTAGCGGGGGCAAGACAGTCCTACCTTTCACTAACTTGGTTACCTTGTCGTGGCTAATTTGTGTTCATTTTGGCTTAGACTATCTACAACAATATTGCCAACACATCGAATATGGCGGAATTTGAGACATTCAAAACTATTTAGAAGAACCATAATAACTTGAAAGGGGCATAAGTAATCACTAATTAGTTTTCAACTCAATTAATCCCTCACCGTAAAGAACTAGCTCAGTATCTTGAATAATCACTTGGGAGTCACCATCTACCACCATGCACTGAACCTTAATTTCATGGTCTATTTTGATCACTTGTCAACAAGTCGTGATTTTGGCATTGTTATTGGTTTCCATAATATTTTTGTGAGAAGATGATATTTTTTTTTTTTTGTAAGTAAAAAAGAAGTACCTGTTATATTGCTATGATCAAAATACAAAAGTCAAGACTGTGAGTGATGCCAGCTGTCCCGCCTGAGCAGGAAACCGGGACAGCTGGGCATCCATGTCCATGTGTCACACTGTATACATTGGTGGCAAAATTTACAGAGTTAACAGTGCTATGTCCCGCCCGAAGGAAACCGGGACTGATAGTCACAGCATGAAAGCTGGTTATTCTAACTAGAACTATGACAGCATAATAGCTAGCTAACACAAGGGAGGCAGTATGACCATAGCACAGAAACCAGAGTAGAGTTTTTAACATGATGGAACCTTTGAGCCAAGCAGCTTGTCCTAGACCTCGGAGTGCCTCCATCTCGCAGGGAACGTGTAGGTGCGCGCGCAGGTCGGGCATTGCTTTTTGGACGATGCTCGAGAGTGTGCCGCAAAGAACATGTCGAGCCGCTGATCTATTTGTGCCAGGCGGAAGATTTGATCATCCATTTTGCTTCTGATGTCGAAAACGAGGTTGAGGTAATCCCAATCTGCAGCAGGTGGCTGCTCCAGGCGGTGGTTGGTCGTGCTATCCTTGCGGGTGTCCACATCCTCCTCCTTTGTCCTGTGTCGTTGGCGCTCTTGCCCTGTATCCTCTGTCTCCTCGGTGGCCTCGGGAGGGATCTCCTCTACCACGTAGCAGGGGGTGTAAGGCCTCTCAGCGGTGACTGTGGAGGGGTCGGGCCCCTCGCTTACAGGTTGATGGAGGCCGTGGGAACCAAAGCTTGTGCTTGGGTTCCAGTTCTCCGGAAACATGAACAGAGTGTGCCCGGGAGGGCTTGGCGAGCCGCTTTCTGGTATGACCTCTTCCACAAACACCCTTGGAGTCGTCCGCAGTTTGGTCTTCCGTCGCCGAGCAGCAATTTCCATAGCTCTCTCAAATTTTTCCTTTTGTTTGCGCCTAGACTCCGCCGCATACCAGGCCTCCCCTCGTCGTGGTCTCCCTCGAATTCGAGGCATGACGGGTACCCTGCGTAGAATCTTGATACTGCCTGTGTCTGTCAGGTTGCTGTGGAGGGGAGGCGGAGTTGCTAAGTGCAGCCACTGCACCCAAGAAACCGGGATGAGGCCTCCGCAGCACTGGTTCGTCTGTGAAAAGTAGGCTCCCTGGAGCAAAATGCTGCTTGCAGTCGTGACCCGAACAACGAACGCCACTATCAACACAATTATCATATCCATGGCATTAAACCTTGCCATTACTTCCTGCTGGTTAGTGCTCTGGGGAGAGGTACCTTGCACTCGCGCGAGGGGCCTTCTCAAGAGATATCTCCTGTGCGTATACATGCGGATTAATGGCTGGAGTGATGGGAGCCGGTGGATGCATTAACGCTGCGTCCCGGCTCGTTCCCACCTGGCACTATCGCGCCACCTGTCACCCCATCCGGGGGTGAGAAGATGATATTACTTTTCTCATGTCATCCCAAAAAACATTGCTTGTATATGTACAATCTACTGTACCTTTGGATGCTTATCAAAATTTAACTTGTAAAATGAAGGAGGTAGTAAATATCAACCCACCATTGGATTATAAATAGGAGAAGTTCCTCCTTTAAAATGTATAAAACCATACACTTCAATACCTCAAAAGGCAAATACATTCATATCTTAATAGAAACATGCTAGATCTTCATTTCTCCAAGGCCTAGAGATCAAAGAGCTTTTTAGATGGTTCATAATGTTTTTTGGTTGAGTGTAATGATTTATTTTTGGGAATAGTCTTCACATAAAGTTTAAGGTGAACTTTAGTCCATTTGTATGCACTAATAATACATATTTCACACATTTGACCATTACCTCCAAATACTCATATAACTACCTTAAATACTTATATAACTACCTTAAAGTTTCAAATGCATATATTAGGTACAGCCACACCATCATATCTAATTTATTCATGCCTAACAAAATTTTAAAAAATAAATAAAAAATCTCTAATTTATTTGTACCGAACAAAGTAAAAAACTTTACGAAATAAAAATGTGAGTGGTCATGTCATACATGGCATATTAGGACAGCCTCATTTCCAAAATGAGGACAGCCTCATTTTGTTTTATTTTAAGGCTAGTTATGTGTGGGACTTTATAGAAGTACATATCTAAGGAGAAAGAAAAGAGCACAAAGGGTAAAGATGGTTTATATACTATGTACCTCTCTTCATTGGAACAATTAATTCATTCCCAAAAAATTATCATTGTATTTGCCTTTTCAAGATGGTGATCGAGCATATCCTTGAAATTTTAATCTTTCAAGCCCCTATGCTTAAAAACTATCTTTGAAGTTTGAGATTTTATGCTTTTTCTTCATGGCTTCCAAAACTAAAATTCTAACCTCATAACGCTATTCTTAAAAATTAATTTTGTAATGTTAGATTTTATTTTTTTAATTTTGACATGCCTCACACAAAATTATAATATGAATTGACCTCTTCCTAAATTAAATATTAATTTTGTAATGTTAGATTCTTTTTTTTTAATTTTGACATGCCTCACACAAAATTATAATATGAATTGACCTCTTCCTAGATGACACTTCATGGATATGCGTAGACCCATGCATCTTTTATAATCCTTGAAAGAATTCTCAATGCGATACCACTAGAAAAGAAAATGGGAGAATGCCATAATGGGCTTTTCTTAATCTCAAGTTTGTTACAAGGAATTCACAGTTTTAGCATTATTTTGTGGTTTAGAATTTAATTATTAATTTCATTATTTGGGTATTTTGGAATATTGTTTTTTTTGTTTGTTAGTTTGTTCATGACTTGTGGGACTAATCTGTGGTTGAGAAATCGCGATTTAGGGATATTTAAGCCCTCAAAATCACCCGGAGATCGCACCCAGTCTGAGCCACACCAACCCTTAACATGGCTAGATTTTTTGTCCCCGCAGGTTTCGAATCGGTGACTTTAACATCACAGAGTGCCTTAACAACACACTATATCACCGTCTATTCTACACCTCGGGGACTAAAAATTTAAAGGACATGGGGGTAGGTTTTGATCCACTTATGTGTGCACGGGTCACGATACCATTTAATATAGTATCTCTGGGTGCAACCACATGTTCGACCACTACCTCAAGGTGCCCCATGACTCCAGGTAAAGCCCTCACGAGAATTGTACCTTGCCCAATAGTGAAAAACTCCTCGCTTTCCACCATTGAATCCAACCCCTTTGAGCAACTTTTAAAAAATTGTTATGAAAAGCTGATTATGCATAAAATTTTAGTTTAATTTTTTTTATTTGATTGAAATATATAGATCATTTTAATTTTATTTTAAATTATTAAAATTAATATTAACAATTAAATACCATTTAATGATAAAAAAATCTTACAAAATTATAATTAAAATAACTTTAATTTTAAATTTATTAAACAATAAAAGAAATTAAATTAAAACTACTTTAATCTCAAATTTATTAAACAATAAAGGAAATTAAATTTAAATTTATAAAAGTTTAAAAATATATTAATCTAATTTTATATTATTTTTATTCATTCCAAAAGCCAAATTAAATTTATAAAAATGTAAAAATATATTAATCTAATTTAATATTATTTTTTATTCATTCTATAAAGGAGATTTAGTAATATTGTGTTTGTTATTTCATTTATATAGAGAGAACTTAGTAATATATTAAGTGGTGTTGTGTCGAAGCAAACAATAAATAAAAGTATTACAAAATGATGCTTCCAACCTGACAAAATTTCTAGAACTAGTACAATAGAGAATATAAGTCTACACACACTGCTACTTTGTTCATCAAAGCTGATTACATCTTTATAAAAGCTCCCCAAACACCATATAACTTTGAAAAACATACATTAATCAGAAGAGACAAAACCTTGAACCTCTAGAGCTCTATGAAGGGGCATGTATCCTTCCTCTGTTTCCATAGGAGCAATGCCTCTATTATTGGTGCCTCCTCCACTCTCAACTTTGTCCTCTAGAGGTAGCATTCCATCCTAAACAAAAGATGCAGAAACCATGTTTCGGGGATTGATCTGAGCCTTTATCTGTTGAATTTCAGATTCCATGCCATCTATTTTGCGATTGAGAACGGTCAGAGCTATCTTTCTTTCTTGATTTTTGGCTATGGACAGATTAGCTAAAGCATGCTCAAAATCCCCAAATTTACCAGAAAAATGGTGTAGAGTTGAACTATTTGCTTGGGCTATTTCTTCATGATGCGTGAGAACCTGTTTGAAATCGCTTTAGGATGGCTCCATAAATGGGGCATGCAACAAAACAGTCTGAAATACCCAATGCCTCGTAATACCCAAATCACGATCCCAAGAAATTTCCAAAGAACAGTCACATCGAAGAGATTTCAGGATAATATGACCATGATACTTACTAGAGTCCGAGGTCGGGAGATAGCAAGTCACAGAGGCCCGGGAATCGACCGCATCAACAAACCAGAGGACGTTGAAAGCTCTCGTCGAAGCTGACTGGCCTAACTAAACAGAGACGCAAAATCCAACAAACATAATCTCCTCGTCACTAAACTCGAACCTCCTCTAGGATGAATCATCCACAACAACCAAAACAACATTGTCACAAACCCTTGCCACAAGTGGAATGACCAGCTCAAAATCAATCACACCCTCTAAAAAACTTGCATGCCACACATTCAAATGAGAGCTCGGACAGGGTAATTTAATCCCCAAGAGTGTGAGGGGGGAGCATGTAGCCTAAGAGCAACCACCTACCACCTTGTGGGCACGCAAAAAGAAAGGGGTTTATGCATTAAGGTAAGACTTGGACCCCACTTTCCCATTCACCACCATTTCCCCCTTAGACATCCTAGTGCCTTCCTTGGCCCTTCGATCAACTAGGGAGTTCAAGTTCCACTTGACATGGTAGATTTTAAACTCGTTGGATTTTGTGCTTAGAGAAATAATATGAGAGATTATGTCATTGAAAAGGTTGCTCCTAGATTGAGTTCTTTTAATAACCGCTCATACCACAATCATTGAGTCTTCAAATACTACAAGTTTAGTAATATTCCAATCCTTTGTGATCCTTAAAACTTGGAGAAGAGCATAGGCTTCAACAATGTTGTTTGAAGATGCCCCCAATCCCCGTGAATAGTAAGTGACAATATTCTCTCTGGGATCAAGAAGACTCCCACCCATGCGTGCCACCCCATATATATATTTGTATTTATATTAATATATTAATCTAATTTTATATAGTTTTTTCTTATCCTTTATAGCTTGAGTGGGCCTAATGGTTAAGAACATGTGTTTCCTCCTAAGAGGTCACATGTTCAAATCCAAAGGGGGGTAGGGTATGTATACCTCCATAGACTTTACAAGTAAAATTATTGGGCGGAGGGGGTCTCATACACCAATTTGGTGTTTGGCTTGGTCGTGACCTTAAAAATAGATTATTATTATTATTTTATACTGGGGGAATTGACAACTCGCAATTCACGTACTCGTGTGACACGGGGTCGATACTCGTCCGCTACCACTATAACCCCAGGTGCGCCACACATCCCGCAAGCATGGAGCACAAGTAAAGCAGGGTGAGAATCGAACTTGAGACCTCCTTTACAAACTTCCTTCCATTTACACAGCACATGCCAATCGGTCTACACCCCTGCGGGCATCATCATCATCATTTCCAATCGGTCTACACCCCTGCGGGCATCATCATCATCATCATCATCATCATCATCATCATCATCATCATCATCATCATCATCATCATCATCATCATCATCATCATCATCATCATCATCATCATCATCATCATCA
>ML794305.1:236634-255332 GCA_009831015.1 Picea engelmannii
TTGAATAAAATTACCTTGTAATACACTAAGATAAAGAAAGTAAACCCACATCTATGCTTTATGTGTACATGAGGAATAGAGGTATATAAACAAAGGTAAATGTGTAATATGATGCAATGATGGTTTCAAGAGAAAGGAGAATTTCTAGCAACGGGCTCTTTAATTGGATTTGGGGACATAAGACTGTGGCCCTTGTGTTGGTGGGTAAAATCCTCAAGGCATTTCTCAAGGACCAAATCGGCAGACATAGAGTCGAGATAGACTCTATAAGACTACCTCAGTCTTGTTGATTTCCTTGAATTACCTTTTCTATTACGGAATTTGAGCTCTATAGATGAAGGGCGCTTCCTTCAAACCAGTCATCCAATTGACCACGGGCTCATGCCCACAGCCTTAACCAGATTTCAGCTAAGAGTTAGTTGTGCAGCCTCTGGAGCTTGACAAAGTTCCATAGGACCAGGACCTTGGAACCCTCTGCTACACTAAAAAAGGAGCTAAGTCATTCGAGACTTTAGGAGTCCGAAGCTCCAGGGTGAACGCACATTGCATTGTATTAAATGTGCCTAAGACGACCTGTTGAATTAGTAACTTGACAGGGGAACAAAATTTGGCGGTCATTTACCCATTATCGTGGGATTCATCCCCTTGTTAAACCTCGATCCACTTCTCAGTCACAAAGCAACGCAAGCTGTAGATCTGAGGTTATTCAGGATCTCCCCTGACCGTTGGATCTACGTCGTGGTCATTTGACATTGACCAAATCCAGGAGAGAAAAGGTGTTAAACATCCATAAACCTCAAACGTCGAACTCGTGAGTTAACATGAGTCGTTGATTTAGCGAATCCATTGGGAACCTCTCCTAACCGTCTGATAAACTAGTGAAAGGATAGCATAAAGCACTCTGGCGAAGTCCTACTCATGGGTGGACCCATAGTAGGTGTGCCACGTGTGTTGATTTACTATTTCCCTTCTTGGGTTATCTGAGTTATTGACCCAGGGTTCATGTCATTCAGGGTTCCAACAAAGCCTCTAAAACTATCGGCCTTCGTGGTAAACCAGAAGGCAACACAGTTCCCAGAAGGTACTGCGCAGTCTCACCCGAGATAGCTTTAAATGGGTGACTGTAAGACTCAGGTTTTTACAGCCTAAGACAGAGTAGGGGATAGGGGTTTCTTGATTAAAGCCAGGTACCGTGAGTTGTAAGGTAAACTTCTTATCCCATGAAGTCGCATATGTATATTTCATGGTTTAATTCCAGCAGAGAATAAACAGATTCATAACAATGTGCTAACTCATTCATCAACCTTAACCAGTAATTTTTGAAAGAAAAAAGAGACATGCATACATTCAACATATTACATGAGTATTATCGTGGTTCACCCCCTCCTGGGCTACGTCCACAAAGATTTGGCTCTTGGCTCTTTTATTATGGCAGTTTTGTATTCCTGGTGCCATGCACTTACAATTGTCCATAAAACTAGGTAAGATCTATGTGAGGAGAACTAGATCACACCAGGATCTACAGCCTGCGATCTAATCCCCAGATCTACCTTCCCTCGTATCTTTTTTTCTCAACAGCTTACAAAATCGGTTCGTATAGTTAAAAACATTACATATCACCTATGCTAATGCATGGTTATAGTCTCCAAGACTTCACTACAAGGCCTAACCCTCAACGACAACAATAATAACAATGAAAACCCAACCCTATATGATACTTTTGTATCAATATTTATACATTTTGGGCTCTTCAACCTTTTTCAGAATATTACAAAAACCTTAACCCTTCATACGTTAGGTCTTTCTCCCATACGCTTCTTGTTCTTCTTCCAGCTGTCGCTTTCCTTTGTGCACGCTTTCTTGCATGCGCGTGTGTTGTTCTTTTGCCAGTTGTTACTTCAGTTTTCTGCACGCTTTCTTTCCCACAATTGTTCTTCTTTCCTCTTCGGTCTGGTGCCAACAGGCCCCCAACAGTGACATGTGACTCGTCCTGAGTCACCTAATTGCTCTGTGCTTCCTCGGTCTCCTTGGTGATCGTCTGGAACTTCTCCTGCAACTCTGTTGCTTTTGTTAGTTCTTGCACGGTTTTCTCCTTGATGGTGTCGACTATCTGAGCTAACACTCCCTCGCTCATCAGTCCTACGCATTCTATCTAAGTTTGTGTTGTCTGTTTTCTGGCTTCTTCTGCCTGCGCAAGTACTTATGCTACCTGTTCCTGTAGCGGTTCTATTTGAGTCTGACGCTCTTGTTTCTATGTTTGCATAGTGATAAGTTCTACCTGTATCTTCTTCAACTCTTGTGTTCCCTTGACCCATTCTAGAATTGGTATGGTCTTCTATCATTGCTTGAGTTCTTGGATCGTTGCATTGATCCTCTCCTCCTCCTTGTCCCAGTGTTGGACCTGTGAGTCCTCTTCCAGCCTTGTCCAAAGTTGTGTTGTTTTATCCAGCAAGTCGGCTGTCGTGCTGACCTATTTTTCTAGCTCCTACAGTTGCAGTGCTTCTTCTTGCTTCCTTTGCTCCTTCACTGCTGGTGGATTTGTCGGTCTAATTTGTCTGCGGAGAGTCTCAATCTCCTTCTGATACTGATCAATTGGTTGTGCAATCTAGTCGATATTTTCTGCGGCTGGGAGTTCATTTCCTTGCGCAGTAGTTGGAAGTTTCCCAAAAATTTCTTCCACTCTACATTCCAGCTCGTTTATGCATTCTTTCCCCTCCTGAGTTTCAGATTTGGCCTGTGCACAAACTGTTTCCAGCACTTCCCGCTTCTTTGTTGCTTTTTGTAGCTCAACTAAGTTTTATGTGCTCGTGATTGCATCTCGTGGTCGACATTAACCTTTAGTTTGTGTAATTCTCTTAATGGCATCCGTGTCAAGACCAATTGGATATGATCCAAATACTTTAGTGGTGTTTGTCCCAAAATTTCATCCATTCGCAGCATGCTAGGCTTTAAGTAGACCGTGGAATGTGGATGTGGTATCGGAAGAACTGGGTCGCGTTATTCTACCTCCACCCTTTCTGTGGTCTGTGTGGTCAATGGATCTATGCCTCTACTACTACTCATTATCTGGGATTCCCCGAATTTCTTAAGGAGTTGTCCCATTTATGTCAGTTCCTTCTGCAGTTTATCCCTGTGGTGTGCGGCATGATCAAAATCCTCTACGAGGCAGTCTTGGACCATTCTATCAATCATATCTCCATCATCCTCCGTGATTGTATAGTCTAGTGGTGCTCATTGTGCCTTCGTTTTCTTGTGCGCACTTGCTTCCTGTACCGTTGGTCTCTTAGTTCCCCCCGGTTCCTGTGTGATGGGGTTTGATGCGGTTTCTTATGCTCCCTCAACCGGTTTCCGCTCTCCATTGTTCGGCTAAGTGGTTTCTGTCCTCCCCTTATAGGTCCCTGGCTGCTCTTAGCCTTCATCTACCTAAGTCGACTTGGTTTGGCCCGTTCTCCATTTCTTGGGTACTGGGATTTATGGAGGCTGTGTTTCTACCTGTGTAGCCTCTCCTTCTGTTGTTTGTCCTAGTACTTCTCTGGGTATGGTTGGAATCCTCCATTCATCAGGCCATTCTTTGATGACCATGTCGATATCTCCCTCGGTGACGCAGTAGCGCATCTATAGCCACTATTTATCCAGATCCTGCCTTGTTTGTATCCACATGGCTTGTCGCCTAGCCCAGAAATTGGCAATGCCCCCGTATCGTGCGATAGCCTCTGGTGTTATTCTCCATGCTCGATTGATGGCTTCTTGTATCTCCCATAGGTAAGCTTCAAATACAATTCCATTCCCCTTCTTATGCTTGGCTAGTGGCATGGATCTCAGGACGTGATATCTTGCTCCTCCTGGCTATGGTGTGGTACAAAAGACAACATATTCTAGTACTTCCCATCCCATGAAAGATATGAGAGTGATCAGCCATGAGTAATGAAATTCTATACCTGTGTCCTGCGCGTCTTTGTAGTCTACTTGGAACAAGTTTGACAGGTATGGTGCCCAGCTCATGGAGGTGCCTTCTACGCACTAAGCTGCAACAACAATGACTCCTGTTGGTACTTCGTCTTTGCAGCACTTTCTTAGAAGTTTGCAGGCTAATATATTTGTGCCCAATTGCGTCGCGACATTGTTGATTCGTTTGATTTAATGCCTCTTGTTCCCCTGTCGGTGCCATATTTCTTCTTCATCTCTTATGCCAATTTTTTTTCCTTGGACTTATCGTCCAAAATCAGCACAGGATCCATACCCCCAGTGGGTAGGCCTGTTATCTGCATGATAAGTTCGACAGTTATGGGGACGGGTTTGTCCAGCCATATATCCCCTCCATGTGTAACTGCTAACAATTGCTTGACGCATGTCGTCGCATAATGGCCTCTGCCAAAGTGTGGTATCTTCAGCAACCCTAGAATTCATGTTTTGTCCAGTCCAATGGCCCATAGGTGTGGCTGAGTGATGGTTTCTTCAAGTTGGTTCACAACTATTTTATGCATAAAGACCTGTGGTGCAAGCTCTGGATATTTGGTTTCATCTGCTATGTCATGGTCAGAATACTTGAGCTTCCTGACGTGACCCAATAGCTGGGGGTCCACCTATACTCCCTCTGGTATGCGAGGTAGCAAATCTCTGCAGCCAGTTTCTTTCAAGGTGAGCTCGGTATCTGAACTCGGTCCTCCTCCTACGTTGGTTGGCTCGAAGTTCCAGCAACTCCTGGTTGTTCCCCTGTCATCCACTCTAGCCACGCCCAGGTATTTCCAGCGGTCTTCTCGGCTGGGTGACCTAAGTCGGGGGCTTGTGTCTCATCTAGTTTCTCCTCTTCTCCCAGATGTTGTGTCGTTCTGTTCACTTCCACGGCTACTTCAATATGTTTCGGTGGTATTTCCTGGTTGGTTTCTTCTTCTTTGTTCCAAGGTTCGTGCACCACTGCTGGTGTATCTTGTTCCATGGCCTCTATTTGTGGTTGTGGAATCTCCTCTAGTATTGGTGTGGGCTCTACTGGGATTTCCTCTGGCAACGAGATTTCATCAATATCGACGATCTCCGGTGGTTGTTGCTCATTTTCTTCCAGTGGTCCCCGTGACCTTGTCTGAACCCTGGTTAATCTGGCAGTCTGGCCTGGTTCTGTGAGCTTTGGTGGTGCCGTAATGGTGTATGTCGAACATTTGCTGAGTTCAAATGGATTCGGTGAGCTCTATGGTTTCGCTATGTTCGTTCTAGTTGTTGTTTCTCTTTTTCTATTCTCCTTTCATGAATAGACTAACTACTTTTTTGCTTGTGTGTTGTATGGGCTCATCATGAAGCTTGTCGAGGATGCTTCCTCCATCATGCGAATAATGCACCATAAATGTGGGTTCAATGCATCCGTGATGGTTTCGTACTTGCCATTATGCCTACTCTATCGTCTCCAGTTGGCACATTTACTATGACATTCCATCTGTCCTTGCCTTGGTTTAACTCTCCCTCATGTTGTTCTGTCAGCCTTCTTTTGCCGACTTTCCTTTTCCCGCTTGTTTTTTTTTTCTTTTTTTTTTTCCTTTTTTTACTGCGCGGTTGGTGGTCGACTGTCCTTGTACAGCTTCAGCCGGCTCCCATTGATAATTCCTCCGAGATCTGCGCCTGCTAGATCTTTTAATTGTACATCTCCTCCATCTGTAATAGATTTTACCTCGTATGGTCCTAGCCAATGCATTCTCATCTTTCCTGGATGCTGCAACGATTTACTATCATAGAGAAATACTATATCTCCTTCCTTGAATGTCTTCCTCTTGATGTAGCGGTCATGCCAAGCTTTGTCTCTTGCTTTCTGTACTTGTTGGTGGAATCCTGCCAAGATTCGGTCTTCCTCCATCGATAGTAACTGATTCAGTCTTTCCTGTACTGCGCCTCATTCTATCATGTGTGTGATAGTTGCTACACGTAGACTGGGTATTAAAAATTCTAACAGCACTACTACTTCTTGACCATAGACTAGTTTGAATGGTGTGTGGCTTGTCAAATTTTTTCATGTGGTTCTATACGCCCATAACACTGCCGGTACCTTGAGGTGCCAATCTTCCCTATTGACGTTACATATCTTTGTCAAGGCGTTCTCTAGAATTTTGTTGAAGGATTCTACCGTGCCATTTTCCCGTGGATGATACGATGGGCTTTTTTGGTGATGAACTTCAAACTCTTCGAGCATCGCTCGGATGGTGTTGTTTATGAAGTGCGTTCCTTGGTTGCTCATCAAAATTCTTGGGCACGCAAATCTAGTAATTACTTGTTCAAACAGAAAGTGTGAAGTTGTCTCTGTGCTACAATCTTTTACTGGTGCGGCTTCCGCCCATATTGTTAGGTATTCTGTCGCGGTGATAATATATCTCGCCCCCGTTATTTTGGCTGTTGGTTTAATGGGTCCCACAAATTCTATCGCCCATTTGTCGAATGCCTGAAGTGTCACTTGCGGTCATAGTGGCATCTCATCCCTTCTATTGGGTTTTTTTACCCTTTGAAAAACATCACATTGCTGACAGTACTCTTTCGAGTCTCTGTGGATCGTTGGCCACCATAATCCTGCGCATAGTACCTTCTGTGTGGTAGCTTTTCCTGCATAATTCCCTCCTGCTATTCCCGCATGGGCTTCTGCTAAAATTCTTGGTCGTTCGTGGTCTAGTATGTATCTTCGTAAGATGTTATATGCACCCATCTTGTATAGATGTCCTACGATCAATTGATATTCGGCTGCGCGGACTACCAGGTTCTTCTTCAGCGCAGTGGTATATTCTTGCGGTGCAGTACCTGTGCTCAAGTACTAGATGATCTCTGCGAAGTAATCATCATCAATCTATACTGAGAATAGATGTGCATCTAGAAAGTTGTCTTCTAAATCCGTTGGTTCCTCTCCATTTGTGACCCTTGATAGGTGGTTAGGTCTGGCATTCAGTTTTCCTGGTTTAACTATTACCTCAAATTCAAATTCTTGAAATAGCAATAACCATCGACAGATTCTCCCCCCCCCCAACACTGGCTTGTTGACTAGGTATTTGAGGGCTGAGTGATCTGTAAACATCTTAAAGTGTTTTCCCAATAGGTAATGTCTATAATTTTGTAGTGCATAAACCATAGCTAGGCCTTCTCTTTCTGTCATGTTATAATTATGTTATGAGTATGATAATTTTGTCCTTGCGAACGCTATCGGGTGATCCAAGTCTCCTGCTCATGGTTGCACTAAGATAGCTCTAAGTGTTATCGTTGATGCATCTACATGTACATGGAATGTCTTCTCCCAATCTGGAAATACGAATATTGGTGCGGTGACCATATTTTACTTCAGGGTATGCAGACCGTGTTGGCACTCGTCGTTCCATTGATATTTTGTATCCTTCCTTAACAGTTTTCCATTGGCGTTGTAATATGTGCGTAGCCTTTGATGAATTTCCTGTAATATCCCGTATGTCCTAACATTTCTCTTAGTTGGTGGAATGTTTTTGGTGCTAGTAGATTAGCAATGATTGCGATTTTGGCCGGATCCACTAGCAAACCCTGTTTGCATACTATGTGTCCCAATAGTATCCCAAATGGTGTTCCAAATATGCATTTCTTGATATTTAGTGACATCTGGCACTGTCTGCATCGTTCTAACATTAGTTGTAAAACTTCCACATGGTTTTTAGTAAGCTATACACTGTCCAATCATCCAGGTATACTTCGAGGAAATGATGGATGAATTCCTTAAATGTTGGGATGACCACTCTATAAAATATCGCAAGTGCATCCTTCAGTCCGAACGGCATGACTGTATACTGATAAGATCCCCATTCTATCACGAACGTGGTCTTGTGTCTATCCTCCTGTGCTATCTTAATATGATGATATCCTGAGAATCCATCGGTGAATGAGTAGGCTTCATGGCCTCCTACATTCTCGAGTACTTCATCTGTGAACGGTGTGGGGAATGGGTCGTGTAAGCATGCATCGTTCAAATTTCTCAAGTCGACGCATATCCTGATCCCTCTTCCCTGTTTCTTGTCCTATACTACCATCGAGCTTATCTATTCTGATTCTTCGACTGGTTCGATGATGTCGGCCTCGAGCATCCTGTCGATCTCATCTTTAACTTTCTGTTTATATATGGGTTTCAATCTATATGGTCGTTGTTTAATGGGTCTCTCATCAGGTCTAAGTTGTATCTTCATTTCTCCTAATTCTCTGGCTATGCCTTTCATCTCTCTAAAGGTTGTGGGAAAAAGGTCGTTGTATTCGCGCAACAATTATGTGATGCTTTCTAGTGTATGTTCATCCCAATAATCTCCAATGTTGACTATTTTGGGCTGCTCGGCGGTCCCTATGTTAACCTTTTTTATCTTGATTGGGGTAGAGATAACCTCTGACTCTAAGGGTGGTCCTTCCACATCTCTCTCACCTTCGACTTCTTCGATTTGAATATCGTGCAAATCATATTCATCTGGGGCTTCCTCCTGTATGTGGTAGCATGATAGTAGATCTTTGACTGTCTGCTTATTCCATTGTTGTACCTCTGTGACAACTTCCACTTCCGGTTCTTCAATGAATATGACATTTCTGATCCGTTTCAGGGCCGTGTCTATGTTGGGGTTCTCATGTTCAAATGAGAAAGTGACTGTAAATTTTTGTTGGAGTGTTGCTCATGTCTTGGTTCCTTTATGCATTTCCTGGTTCGTATACCAATTCGCTGGTATGCCCTCTAAAGTATGAATGAAGTGGTGATACCATTCCTCCGGTGGTGTCATTTTCCACAGTGTTTTACATGCCTCCAAGTGTTCTGTTGGTGTGCCTAGTCCGTCATATTTTTGTTGTGTGTTACCTGTTTGTTCTGCGCCGAACCTTATGCGCAGTAATCGCTTACATTGGTACCAATCTGTGATAGTCTCTTTGTGTGCACCCCACCATCTTGTGGGTGTAGCCTTTAGTGCTAAATCCAGTGCTAGCAATCTCTGGTTTTCTAACACTTCATCTTCATATTGTGTCAAGAAAGTTTCCAAATCATTTAGCCCATGAAAACTGGGTGGTTCTCTGATTTCTGTGGCAATCCACCTTACTGCGTGATCTATTCTGGCACACCTTCTCGTGGATACTTCGTGTAGTCTTTGTTTCCATTTTTTTAACTCAGTGTCTGAGTCTGTTTTACATGAAGTAATGCTCCACCAACTGAGTACCTCATCTGCAGTTATTCTGTACAACTGGTCGATCTCTTCTAAATCCAGACAAGTGGGTTCTACGAGCCTCTCGCCTTCTGATGGGTCGAGTGGGGCTATGACCCTGTAGTCCCATGACTCAAATGTCATTTTTTTGTTTTTAAGTTAATTATGGTCTGGTTGTCGAACACCCAATCCAGACCAAGTAGCGTCGGGTAAGGTTTTGTGTCGTCTACTATTTCGATGACTTCAAAGTCTGTCTTAGTGCGCACACCATTCAGATCTACCGTCACTCCTTTCAGTCTACCTATTGATAGGACTCTATGTTGATTTGCTAGCTTTAATTGAACAATTGAGTATCCCAGTGTAGGTTCTCCCATGCATTGCCATGTAGCTTTTGGTAGTACATTCACTTCAGATCCTAGATCTAGTATAATATCTCCCATATTGAAATCCCCAATGTTAGCATTTAGTCTAAATTCCCTACTTGTTCTTCTTCTTGTGTGTAGGTGGTTGACAGTTTTCAATTCTGGCTTCTATTCCGTCTCACTGCTACATTTTTCTAGGATGTTTTGCAATATTTTGACAGATGAAGGATCACTTAACATTTTGATGCATGATTGCAAAAAGTATTTGATAGTACTTACTTGTTCATTGGGTTGTAATCTGTTGGTATGGTCCAGTGATGGCGGCATTTCATATTCCGAAGCTTCCTTGCTCTGTTGTGCAGTTGGTGCAATGTTCTCCTTTTGGAATTCTTGTCGAGCTTCTTTAAAGATCTCCTTCTCCTTATGTGTGTCGAACTACTTCTTGGGGTCAGTGTTCCTCTTTACCCACTGGTTATGCGTTGGTTCCTATCGAACTGCATCATTTCCTATTTTCATTCCTCCTCGAGTGACTATGTTGATGTTCCGTCCGTCATCCCTTGCTTTAGTTGAAATCCATTGAACATTCTGGTTATTTTGATTCCTTTTTTCCTAGATCTTTACAAGTAATGTCGGACATTCCTCCCTATCGTGATCCGATGCATGACAATACATACAATTCGTTGGTGGCAATGGACACTCCCGTGCATAATGCCCTGGTTGCTGGCGATTGTGACATGTAATAGGTCATCTACTGCATCTGAAACCTCCTCTGGCTCGTCCTACTCCTCTATATCCTGTGCGATCTCCTCATGGTGCATTATACTGTGGTGCCTGATTATACTACGCGGTATTGTACTGGGGTTGTGTTGGGTTGTACTGTGGTTGCACGTTATTGTACGGCTACAGTGCAGTATTATACTACTGTTGCGCGGTGTTGTATGGGGCTGGGGCTTGAGTGAACTATGGTGTTGCTTTCCCAGTCATCATTTTTGCTTGTACCCTGTATGCATCTGATTTTATTTCTCGCATCAGCTCCATAGTTTATGCAATCTTTGTCATCATGGCCGACTGACTTGCAAAAGGTGCAATATGAGTTCTTTGGAACTGTTTGCTATTTCTACATTATCGTGTAGTGGTAAGGGTCGTGACCTAGTTTCTTGCATATTTCGCACCATAATCTTCCCTGTGGTAGTGGGTTTGGCATCCCGGTCGCCATATATTGTGCAAATGTTGGGCATTCATTCTTATGGTGTCCTTCCATCCTACAGGTAGTGCATCAAACGAATTCTCATTTGTCCTTGTTCTTATTCTAGTTCAGTTGAAATGTTAAGTTCTTCAAATCCTCCTTCAGTTATTCGATAGCCGGGTCCGTCTACTGGTACTGATTCTCTTCCAATTGCAAGGTTGCCTGTAGATCCTCTGCCTGTGTCTGAAACTTATGTTGTCGTAATGGATATTTTAAGTGTGGGAGTAGTGATTTGACAAACAGGTGTCGATATTGCATATCAGTCATAAGGCATTTTAACTTTCCTTTTAATCGCTTGAATCTTTGATCAATCTCCCATACTGATTCTCCTGGTTTTTGTCTTAATTCAATCATCTCATTCATGTATTGATCCTCTGAGCTCGGCTTCTGGAATTCATTTATCAATAGTTTCTTAATGTTGTCCAGTGTCCTTGTCATTCTAGGAACATTGTTTGTGTCTAGACTCATGTACCAATCTAGTGCTCGGTCTCTTAGCGTGATCGCTAGCTGCGCAAGTTTGGTGTCTTCATCAGTGATCTGCTTTGCTTCCCATATCTTTGCGCAAATGAACAGATGCTTCTCAGGGTCTTCTGTTGCTTCTCCTTGAAACTCTAGTAATCTGATAGTAGGATCATGTCCTGCCATTCTAAATACTGAACTACTCCCTCCTCTGCGCGGCGTAGATACTTGACTAAGGTTTCCTGAACTATCTCCTCCAATTGTTGCTCTTTGTGTAGATGTACTTTCTGCTGTCGAACCTCCTTTGAACTTTGGTTGTCTAAACAGTGGTGTTCTCTTTGGTGTATTGGTCGCACATGGGTTTATGGGTTCCACACTGACATTAATATGAAAGGGATGGTTGTCTTCTCCTCCTATTCTTGGGCCTCTTGTTTTCATCTCATATGTGGCGCACAGGATTTCCTCAATCTGCTCCATAGCCCGGAGATCCTCTACCTCTTCCTCATTGCTTACCAAGCCATCCCTCTCGACTACAACTCTCTTCTTGGTATTCACCTTATATTGGTAGGGTGATGCGTCGTTCCTGATGACACCAAGATCCACTTAAGTTGTTCATCATCCATCAATATCTGGTCCAAGGGTTCCTCCTCCTTTTTCTCTTTATCCTGCCCTCCTTCCATTCCTCCTCTCTCTGTCAGTGCTTCCCCCCTTCCCCCATGCACACAGGGAATTCTAGCTATCTGATTCCATTGTCATTACACCTTTGTTATATAGCAATATCTTGATAGAAGTATACAGTGATCAAATGTACCTTTTTCTCTGGGTCCTCATAGAAACTCTTGCTCAATTGTGACGTATGACTTTGTTGTGTATACCACAAATTCTGTGATAAAGCCTACCACAATACTGTCAAGCCAAAAGGCGATTGCGTGGGTGAATTTGTTGTTCACCTGTTGCAGTTGGTGGATCTATACTGGAGTCCAATCTAGTTGTTTAATCCGGTTCGTTGCGTGGTTATCCTTTAACCTTAAGATATACTCCTGTAGTAGATGTGGAAAATCACAGAAAAAGACTTCGTGTAAATCTGTAAATACGTATTTCTCAAGGTATTTATGCGGTGTGATCCTAGGGTTTCTATTGTCTTTCTGTGCAAACTCTATCTCTTTAGTTCTCAATCAGCCCTCGATTTCTTCTCTCTTGGGGTTCTAAGGTCTCAACATTCCCTTCTAATGGCTCATTGCTCTTCTATTCCTCTCCTTCGGTTATTATTCATTCTATCTCGCCTACTCATTCCTCTCTTGTTCCTCTTAACCCAGCAATGGAACCATTTGTTGGTTTATTATTTCCCTTGTCGAGTTATCTGAGTTATTGACCCAGGGTTCATGTCATTCGGGGTTCCAACAAAGCCTCTAAAACTATCGGCCCTCCTGGTAAACCAGAAGGCAACACAGTACCCGGAAGGTACTGCGCAGTCTCACCTGAGATAGCTTTAAATGGGTGACTGTAAGACTCAGGTGTTTACAACCTAGGACAAAGTAGGGGATAGGGGTTTCTTGATTAAATCTAGGTACCATGAGCTGTAAGGTAAACTACTTATCCCTTGAAGTCACATATGTATATTTCATGGTTTAATTCCAGCAGAGTATAAACAGATTCATAACAATGTGCTAACTCATTCATCAAGCTTAACTAATAATTGTTGAAAGAAAGGAGAGACATGCATATATTCAACATATTACATGAGTATTAGCATGGTTCACCCCCTCCTGGGCTATGTCCACAAAGATTTGGCTCTTGGCTCTTTTATTATGGGAGTTCTATATTCCTAGCACCACGCGCTTACAATTCTCCATAAAACTGGGTAAGATCTATGTGAGGCGAACTAGATCGCACCAGGATCTACAACCTGCGGTCTAATCCCCATATCTACCTTCCCTTGTATATTCTTTTCTTAATAGCTTACAAAATTGGTTCATACAGTTAAAAACATTACATGTTTCCTATGCTCCTGCGTGGTTACAGTCTCCAAGACTTCACTACAAAGCCTAACCCTCAACAACAACAATAACAATGAAAATCCAACCCTATATGATACTTTTGTATCTATATTTATACATTTTGGGCTCTTAAGCTTTTTTCATAATATTACCAAAACCCTAACCCTTCTTAAATTAGGTCTTTCTCCCATACGCGTGTTGTTCTTCTTACAGTTGTCGCTTTCCTTTGTGCACGCTTTCTTGCATGCGCGCGTGTTGTTCTTTTGCCAGTTGTTACTTCAATTTTTTGCACGCTTTCTTTCCCACAGTCGTTCTTCTTTACTCTTTGGCCTGGTGCCAACAACGTGTCACCTCGATTCATGACTTTCATAGACTTTATGTTTCAAATGGACCTTGACACATGTCACTAGTTGATTGGGCTACATATCACCCTTGCCTTCTTCCAATTGTCTTCCTCCTTATTCATGGCCACTTGATCTAATGGTTGACGGGAGTTCAGAACTTCGAGACTCCAAAGTGTTTTGAGTGATGGAACGCTTAGGCTAAAATGGCCGAAGGCTCGGACATACTTGTCCCTATTCTAGTATTTAATGTGCATTCACATGTAAGTGTGGACTCTCCGGGAGTTCGGAGGTTCGAGAATCTGGATGTTTGGTGTGATAGAACGAACAAGTTAAAAGGGATGAAGTCTCGAACCTACCTTCTCGTAATCCAATGTTATAATAAACATTAAACATAATTGATTTTATTGTGGGGTACTGTAAATACTTGTATTTGCATAAAGGCATAATACATGTGGGACCCTCTCTGCAACTTCGGCATTCGAGAGTTTTGCGGGTATGTTCATAACAACATGATGAGGAACCTCGCCGAAGTCTAGAGACTTAGGAGTTTATTGAACTTAATAATCCTAAGTGCTCGTTTGATATATTTAATTAAATTAATAGGCCAATAAGAGCTAGATAAGCGTCGACCTCTGGTTGAGCGAGTCTTTGTATAATATGATGAGGTGGAATTCTAGGTGATAGGGAATCACATGACAATGAAATACCCTAGTTGGTAAAGGCCTAAAGAACTTTGAAGGACCATAACTTGCGTTCCAGAACTCGGATTTGGACAAATTTATAGTCGTTGGAAAACCCTTGTTGAATCGAAGTTGATGTAATCCTAGTTTCATGGATTCAAGATGATTGAGAAAAGTGAAATTCTTATGCCCAGTCCCTTAAAAGGATACCTAGGGGTTGGGTGTGTTACAAAGTGGTATCAAAGCAGGCAACAACACTTGGACTACTTGGGCTCACGAAAGAGTCAAGTGATTTTTCTTTCTTATAAAACTTTAAGTGAGAGGGAACCCTACCCTACCCTACCCTATCTAGCATAGCATGATTCAAACACATGCCTGGATAGGCTAGATAACAATCATAAGACTAGTTTACCAAGGCTAAGATGAGCATGTTG
This sequence comes from Picea engelmannii, assembly GCA_009831015.1. NCBI lineage: Eukaryota > Viridiplantae > Streptophyta > Pinopsida > Pinales > Pinaceae > Picea > Picea engelmannii. Next base: position 251,306 of record ML794305.1, read on the forward strand.
AGAGTATTACTGCCATATGGAAATTATCTGCATAAGTTCCTTGAGGAGAAGGATGCAGATTAAAATTTAGTTGGGATTTTACCCAACGAGATTGAATCATGCTAGACTGTGGCAAAAGAAGCCTATAATTTATTTTGGGAAATGATAGTCTATCCTACAAAAGTGGGATTATGTCAAGGGGCATTAATAATAAAACTTGGATGCAAATGGCATAAACCTATTTTAAGGAATACTTAAGTCCAAAAGGAAAATGGATTGAATAGGTGGCAGGAGTTGCCTAAAAGTGGGCTTAATGAAGCCTCTGTTAATTAAAAGTGTTGATTAAATGAAGGATTTGGCATTGGGAGTACAATACTCCATGTCTAGAGGCCTTATGGAAGTAGGTGAGATCAGCCTACTTGACCTGTCATAACTAAAAAACTTCCTACTACGGTAATCCCTCCCTGTAAAATAAAAGAAGTCATGTGGACTGAGAATGAACCTCATGGAAGAAGTGGAATGACATGAGCAAGTTCAAAAGATCGTGGTTTTGCTAAAGTAGTGTAAATCCCTATTAACTAAGGGTAGGTCTATGCATGAAAATGCAAAAGGTGAGAAGTGTAACTCGTCTGCACTGCGGACATGGGTACAATGCTTGGTGCACAAATATATGTCGAAATGCATATCACAAAGATAGAGCATGCATATAACATGCATATATACTTATTATAGTCTACCATTGGATGTAAAATATGGTGATGTCATGGATCATATGGTTAATGGTGATCTAACTATAGCAACATAAGTAAAATGTTGATGATGTTGAGGAAGCAAGAGGAATGGGTCAGGTGACCATTTTTTGAAGAGGGAGAACATGTGCAACTCTCTGGTTCTAAAGGGAACCGAGAAACAAATTTGTTTATGGGTACAGGAATTGTTGGGCAATGTTTTTCTAATCAAGCCGATACACAGAGTTGCAGAAATATGGGTGATTAAGTGAGCAATCACAACAACCTCCCTTGCTTGGTGGATAGAAAACTAATCTGCCAGAATTCCTGTGGAAGGAGGAGAGTGACCTCCATCCCTGGATGTTGCTGAATAGAAGGAAGAATTATGGGTGTAATGGTTGGGGTTGATATACATTTACAACCTATATTTTGTTTTTTTATGAGGATAGACAAAAACAACTAGAACCTCTAAAACAATTAAAAAAAAAAGGAGATGGACTTTCTGCCCAAGACTAATTATGATCTAAAGATGCTCTGGAGTTCTGCATTAAAATACTTAGTAAGTAACAGACTTCGAAATTGTATTTGGGCTTTAAGGAAATAGTCAAAATGTTATTAGACATTAAAATTCATGATAGATGAGGTAAAATGGTTAATGAAATGTTGATCCTGAATGTGGTAAAGGAAGTGTTGGGGCACTTCTAGATGACCAATGGGTAAGGTTGACATCCAGAGGTGGATGGTATCCATATAAGGTATGGCTTTATATGCTTAAGTAGTAGTGAGAGGGAATCTAGAAAAGGATGCCCTTGATAAAAATGTATGTTAACCAAAAATTGTTTGAGGCATGAAAAAGAAGTTTGATAAGTTGTCTTGGACACTGTTGGAATTGCCCAGATGGTATTTCTTGATTGTTGAAAAACTTTATAGTAGTTGAGGCAAAAATGCCTCCTTGTTGGTTGTTGTCGTATGGAAAGAGGGACATAGTTATGATTATGTTTGTTAAACTTACCATGTGGATATCATGTGAATGACTGCAAGCTCTCAACAGAGAGGAAAGCTCAGTGTTGAATATCTCTATGAGACTTGTCATAAGAATGACAGCAAGATCCTTGGGAGGGGGATCTGGAAGTATGATATGTCCATGTGTATGAATGACATGGAAAAGGTGCAAGCAATGAGATTGCATGATGAATGTTTGACTATCTTTGTATATGCTTGAGTGCATGGATTTAATTCATTGTGAGGTTTCTTGATACAAAGACTGATATTAAGACCAAATAGATATGAATGATATTAAATGTGCAAGTGATGCACATATATGATGTAAGAGTATATGTATACTAAAGGCACGATGTGACTGCCTAAATGAGTGAAATGTAAGGAAAGAATTTCAACTACCAAGATTGAATGAATACCATGGATGCATGGTTGACTCTATTCTGAAAAGTCGTGAAAGTTTTGTTTTGAATAATAGCTTGAGGGGAATGTGTTCCATTCCCTCAGGAAAGGCTAATATAAATAAATAAAAGAGTAAATGAGAAAGGATGCTCTGTTGTCATGATAAAAGGCAACATGATTATGCCTTTGAGGACCACATGAGAACAACTGTGAACAATAATGAGTTAAATGATTTTAATGTAAAGATGTATGTGACTTACAAAATAAACCTATGGTAGATACACATAGGCTTATGATTATGCATGTGGTTAAGTGCATCATGGATGTAAGTTAACAAAACAAGGAATATGTGTGAATAAATAATATGGATGCATAACAAAGATGCATGTTTATATTCCTTATGGAATATTTAGTAAACAATTGAAGCTAACTCAAGGTTGAGGCCATCAAAGACAATGATGGATATGCAATAAGGAAGTTTCATGCCGAAGGAGTTCCCTGTGAATGAACAGTGTAAAGACTCTGTCAGGAGAACATAGTCACAACCTTAATGATTGTTGAAAATTGGGCAGTGGGTTATATATATATATATATATATATATATATATATAAGAACCCTGGATTACATTCTAAAACAAAATGTATGAGTGGAAGACTAACAAAAGAATGTTGACCATTTTGATAACTGAATGGTAATGTGCAGAATGCACAAGTTCATGATTCATTGTGAAAAAAAAAAATGTTGTTGGAGCATGTTGATGTATCCAATAGGTTAGGGTAAGCCAAACCAAGGTTTCTCAAGGAAAAGAGCAGGAAGATCCCAACAAGGAGTAGATTGCATAAGCAAAGAAGGAGAAAAGGGGGAATACTTTTCTCACCCTAAAAACTCGGAATTGTTTAACAGAGTTGTAGACCTTAGAAGAGCAGTTGTGGAAACAAATACAACAGGAAAAAGAAAAATAAATAAATATGTAAGTTTGAATGAATAGGCTTGGTTAAGCCGTGATAAGTAAAGGCAGTGAGGCCTTGGAAAATAAATCAGTTAGACTGAAAGTGATTCATATGGATATCTACGGCCATCCACCTTTTCCAACTAGCTCCAAACAGTTTTCTGACAATTTTGGCAATTTACTATTTTTAGCAGTTTTAACTTCCGGGGCCATTTTGAGGGCCTAAATGAAGGTTTTTCGAGATTGAGATCCTCAATGATTTCCAAAGGAATGATTGAGCACCCAAAATTAATCTCCTCGATGATACCTTTTCAACAGGCTATCACACGCCTAAAACGAAGATCGTATGCAAACGTTACGACCCTGGGAAGTTGATGTACTAACTTACTCAAATGGGGCCCACGTGACTTTTGGCGCTTCATCTCCTAGGGTTAGGTTTTTGGATGTCTAGGGTTTTTGGAATTCTTGTTTATTGTAAAAAGGCCTTCAGAGCCTCATTATAATCTTCTTCTTTCGAATGAGCGTAGCCGTCACATCTCTTCTCAGAGATAAGCCGCCACCATTTCAACAAGCTTGTTTATGCTACATTTTACAGTTTCAACTTATTTCGTTATTGAATAGAAAACCAGTTTTACTGTATCTCTGTTATTTTGTGTTAAGCACCTGTTAATAATCTGTATTCATTTCATTCTACTCATAAAATCTGGATCAGTCGTATCAAAGAGGTCTGCTCCTTGTCATCTTAATGCATATCCCCAATGAGGTCAGAGTACAAAGAGTTGGGTCTCGAGCTTGTTTCTCTTGAGGATAGAAGCTCTCACATGCCCAAGTGACCTCTTGTCGAGCTGCAGATATACCATGTAAATCAACATTTAATTGTCAACCCGGGAAGGTAAGCTTTGAGGAACCAGCACAGGAAATGCAGGGCTGAAGAGGGGGTTTAAAGGATGCCAAGCTACTCTCTGAACT
>ML794306.1:29341-66877 GCA_009831015.1 Picea engelmannii
TATATACCAAGGAGACATTTTCATTTTGAATCATCTTGTACTTGAACATTTAGGTGGGGTAAAAGGAGGTTGCCCCCTCGAAGAGGCTTATTATCTGAAATTATCTCTTTTTCAAGGCATTGAGTACTTTTCCTGAGGTTTTTCTATGCTATATTGATGTTTGGTTCTTAACATATAACCCCTTGGTCTTGAAAACACCTTGGTTACATGTGTATTAAACCACCACCCATTTAACATTCGACTAATGTTAATGGGGTTTTGATTTATAAAATCTTTGATTCAATTGTTTATTTGACATATTGATTTTGTGATTAAATCGTGGATATGCATATGATTGTTTTCAACTGTTATGATCTTTGTGTGTACCATTATGCCGAGGTGTCATTCCAAGTACACTCCCGCCTACCATTTTGAGCAGTCTTTGCATTACATTGGGGAAGCTTGAGGCAATGGCTCTGTGCTTGTTCTGTCAAACCCTACACGTGTCGGTTCCTTGTTGTTAGTCATGGCTCCTGTGGTGAGAATTGAGCCTAACAGTGTCCAAACATTGTTATTGTTTGATAATGCCAGAGAAGAATTAGAGAGGAATGGATGGTGTGTCTTTGTTGAAAAGTTCGAGGGTTTTAATTTAACAGTCGCTCAATAATTTGCGCTAACGTTCGATGGTTACAGAGCTAAAATAGGAGATGTCCACCTTGAGTTAAACAAATATTTTATCAGCCAAGCCACCGGTCTGCCAGTCGTGGGACAAAAGTGGTTTAAAAACTCAAAGGTTGAAGAGGTTCCCTGGTCATTGTTGTTCACCTCAAGGAGGATTACCAGCTGTGACTGAGGTATGCCCATTTCATCTCTAAAACCTAGATGGCACGATCTGTTAGATATTGTCAAACAGTTCATTACCTATGAGGGGAGATATGGTTTGGTTTTCTTATATCACTTTCAGTTGCTCATGAGTTTTATCGATTTTCCCCTAAACATGCCCTATTTTCTCCTTCAAAGTCTATACAAAATGGCAAAGCGTTTTAAAAGGCAGAAATATGATTCTAGCCTGTTCCATCATTGTCTGATCAAGATTTTTATTGTACATCAATTCAAATTAAACGATGATTGTTGGGATGCCTTCCTGTTAAGAAATGGTTTTGTTAGCAGTGAAATAGGACAGGTTGACAAGTCTATCATCATAGAAATCCTTGTCGAGCCTACCATCCTTCCTCCTTCGCTATTGTCCTATGATCCTATTTCTAATGTGGAACCCTCGACCTATATTGACACTACCCAACCTGACACTCTACCAGATTCATATCCCAAAGGTGGTGTTAAGTCTGTTAAAAAGTCCGCAAAGAAAAAGTGTAAAGGCAATGTTGATATCAATTATAAGAGTAAAAGAGCCACTCGTTGGGTTCCACGATGTACCTGAAATAAACCTAAGCCCTGTGTAGACCAAAATTCAATTGTGTTAAGCGAATATTCCGATTCAGAAATTGAAAGATTTTTAACTGAAGAATATCCATATTCGTATGGAATTTTCTCTAGTAAACCCTATGATTATGTTACAAACCTTCCACCGTGTCTAAAAGACAATCCCGATTTCCCTGGAATCAAACTCAATAGTGAACCTACAGGTCAAATGGAAAATTCCCCTACTGTTAATACTATCACTACTAATACACAGTCTATTCAGCCACAATGTAACGAATGTCAATCATGGACTGATAAGTATTACAGAGACATGCCTTTACTTTAGTCTCAGATCAAATCCTTGGAAGACCAGGTGAATTTTCTAACGAAAGAGAAAGGAAAACTTCAAACCATATCTCAAACCAAATATAAACAATAAAAAACCACAAGGTCTGTTGTTCTTAAGAATGTGGAAGCAGTGTCTGCCATTGTAAATTCAAAAATTGCTTGATTAAGTCGAATCCCTTAATCTGAGGTATGGTGTTTAAAAATAAGTTTAGGATGATTTTGTCTTTTTTTAAATTAGAATACATGATTTGTTTGCACATATTACCTCTAGTCTATTTTTATTGATTCAATAAAATACGATTATAGTTATAATTATAACTAGCTACAGAATCGTGAGATTCTGTAGCTAGTTACTAAAATTTGAATTACTAGGTTTAATAACTGAAAATGCATCTGAAATATTTTATTCTTATGTGTTTTCAGGAACCTACAATTTCAAAAGGAGATTTGCGCCACTGATGCATCTCTCAGCATGTTATTTTTTATGTTGTTTTAGAATAGACTGTTAGTTTTGATATCAAGTAGAATCTGGGAGGTTGCATCCCCCACAATTTTTGGAACAAATTAGATGATATCCATAGGAAACGTTTTGATCCTGTAACCTCTATAAATGTATTGTTTTGTAAACTAAATACCATCGCTTCCTAGGAGCAAAAACTATGGATTTATGATTGACAGACTTGAATCAAAGTTGATATTGGCACAACTTTAGCTTCGATATATCATATTTTTATTCAATTTTTGGTCATTTTGATTTGTAATTAAATTGTGACTACTTTAGATATCATAGTTTATTACAGATTGACGTGATGAAATTTATATGATGTCCGTGTTTTATGTCCCTTATATTACATACAATAATTACTTTGTTCAAATTTGAGATTAGAAGATTAATCTTCTTTATTCATTGAATATTTATATACAATTTTTCACAGCTGATTTATCTTAGTGTGACCATTTGTGAAATCATAGAATTGTTGTCACTACTCTTATATGTTTTGTCATTAACATTGAATCACTATTGCTTCACGTTTACGAGAGGCGTTTGTAAGATTTGATGTGGTTTACCTCATCAAACAACGAAATTGGATACTGTATGTAGGACAAATGGGAGATGCGATTACAAGTTAGTTCCCTTGTTTTATTTCATTAGTTTAGCTAATATAGAAAGTTCCTGTAATCTAAACGCATTTTTACTATTCATCTATGTTTTCAATTAGACAGTTAGCTATTTCGTTTCTTTTTTATAAACGTTATAAAAAATCAAAAAGACTGAATGATAGTTTTGCTGTCATAAATCAATCCATATTTGATTTTCGCAGGTTTAGATTAAAATTTCCATTCTGTAAATATTATACATATATTAGAGATATAATCATTTGGATATATTGTACATATATTAAGTAGAACTATTTTATAAATATTAGTTAGTAAACTGTAAGTATATTTTAGACTTGTATATAGTTTTCAGCAAGTGCTTTTCATTAAGTTAGTTTATTTAGTTTTGTTTTTCACTTTCTTAGGACTTAGATTGGCCAAGAGAGCCACTAAATCCATCGGAGTGGATTAATCCAAACGGCTTGGGTTAAGTAGACAACCCCGGACCGGATTAACTCCTCCAGTTGACGACCAGTCATTTTTGCCCGTCAACAGGTTGTAATGGTGTTGGCCTAAGGTACAGTTGTTGCGGCTAGTGTAATAGCTCCTTCTTTTCTTACTATTGTTGTATGTGAAATGTTGTTTCAGCATCGCAAATCACAGACTATTTCAACAACGGTGTTTGCATAATATTTGACTGTTTTAACAACGTGGTCTTCAAGCATCAATGATATATTAACTACACTCTTCAAACTGTTTCAACAACTATATATTCTTGATTAATGGCTAATTATGAGAGTAATGTAAAATTACATGTAAAACAAATTAAACATATAGCAAAGAGAAGAAACGTTATATACCTTTGGAAAAATAGATTAAGGTGATAATGTAGGCTTAAATATGAGTGGGAAAAGGATGTAATGATAGCAAAAAGTATGAGCAAAAAGGTACATTATAGCATCCTAACATCTCCCCCAACTAAAAAGGTTGCATGTCCTCAGGCAACTTCAATCTAAATCAGAATCTGGATACCAACTCTGGGCATGCAAATTACTTAAGAAGTAGTTGTAGAAAGTATTGTCTGTTGGGGCTCTGAATCCTTGAACACGTTGTAGACTTTGCCAGGATGTTGCTTCAACCTTCTTGGGCAACTTATGATGAACTTTATACTTCTCTGTTGGCATCCACATAATGGGAAAATAGAACAAATGACCTATCCAATTTTCAGCGCATTGTTGGACACATTTGATGTAACTAGGTACCTGGGAGATTGTTGTCTCAAGATTGGTAGGACTAAAGGGATTGTGCTCCTGCCTTTTCTTAGAATATTCTTTCCAAAACGTGTTATTTTATTTTAGGGCGACGGTCTCTGTAAATTTAATAAACTATTGACAATTCTGAAGTACTGTTGCATGTAATTGTCGTATATATTGAGTCATCCTTGATTTCTTCAAAAACCGATAATATTCTACAACAAAGGTGGCAACGTTTTGTGGTTCTGGCCATATCCAGAGGAGACAATTATCTTCATTATGCTTGGTAGCTAGAAAATAATTTTTCCACATAATCTAGTTGGTAAGGAAGGAGACAACTGCTTGAATCTAGATATCACCAACAAGAGGGTTAAGATTAAGCTGTTTGTTCTCAGGAATAGCTTCATTATGAATATATACCCCACATAATAGATGTTGATCAGTAGTAGAGGCTTCTGCAAAAGTTTGAACAAAATCTCATGGTTTGAACACTGCATAGGGTCTTCCTTCTTTTATTGATTTAATCTGAAAGAATGGAAGTCGTTCTATAAGGAAAAGAGAGTAATTTGAGGATGGTTTCCTAGTAGCCAACAATTTTTTTACCAAAGCGAACATCAGGAGAAATTTTCCTTTTAACTCTTCATTCCACTTCTTATGGGCATGAAATTCTTTCCATGTTTTCTCCAAAGCTTCCCAGTTTGAATAGATGTAGTTCAACCAAAGTAGTCTATTCTCTTGCAAACTTTTGTCCCGTGTAATAGCAGACTTCTTTTTCCATTTGTCCATTATTACCTGTTCATTTCATGGTTGAGTTTGTGTTTCAGCGTCGCAAGTGGTAGGCTAAGGTAGGGTCTGAGTGTATTGTTCCACAAGAGTAGGGGTATTGATCTTGCTAGGAGGGGAAGATTCATCAATAGGCATAGTTTGTGTTTCAGCATCATAAATGGTAGGCTGAGGTAGAGTCTGAGTGGCTTGTTCAACAAGAGTACGGGTACTGACCTTGACAGGAGGGGTAGATTCATCCACGGGAAGAGTTTGAACAACTTTACTAATGAAAATAGGAGCTTCAGATTTAACAGTTGTTGTAGGCTAGGGTTCCTATAGACTAGCTTTTCTTTTTGGAATTTTTGAAGGTCCTACTGGTTCTTGTGTAATAGTAGGGCATTCCTCTTTTTTAACTGCAAAAGTCGTGGGTGCAGAGGAAGCTCCAGGCATTGGGATTTGAACTACTTTGTAGCCTGCTTGATTATAAATATCCCCACATTGGCTGCACATATACTCTCTATACTGATTATCTTTTTTGTTTTTCTCTGTCATGGCCACTACGCGAGCTAAGGTATACAAATTAAGTTCCCTATCATAGGCTTCCTTTGCCATTACCAGCTCTTGCTTTTAAGCTTCTAGTTTTGATCTTAGAAACTCATTCTCTTGTAAGAGAGAAGCCATTGTTGGTTCTGGTTATTGATCTATCATCGGTGTATCAGGAGGGGTGACTGGTTTTTGTGTAATGATCACAACCTCAGTAGTTGGTTCTTGTGGAGAAGCTACAAAATCAATAGTTGATTCTTGTGTTTCAACTACTTGATGTAAATAAAATAGTGTTTCATCACCTTGGGCATGTGATTCCTGAATTTTAGGAATAAATTCAGTAGTTGGTTCTTGTGTTTTAGTTGTAGCTGGTTCTTGTGTAATATTTATAGCTCGTTCTTGTGTTTCATCTACTGAATGAGTAGTTGGTTCTTGTGTGACAGCCACTGAATGAGTAGCTGGTTCTTGTGTGTCAGCTACTATTTCATCACCCTAGGCATCTGATTCTTGTATTTCAAGAATGAAGTCAGCAGCTGGTTCTTGTGTTTCAACTATAGATGGTTCTTGTGTAACAGCTATAGCTGGTTCTTGTGTTTCAGCTATTGAATGAGTAGTTGGTTCTTGTGTTTCAGCTACTGAATGAGTAGTTGGTTCTTGTGTTTAAGATACTGAATGATTAGTTAGTTATTGTGTCACAGCTACTTGATGTAAATAAAATGATGTCGCAACACCTTGGGCCTCTGGTTCTTGTGTTTTAGTGCCCACGGGTTGAATAGGTACAAATTTCAGGATTTGAGAGGGTGGAGGTGTACAGGTTCTTAGCAAAATGGGTTGGGGGTTTAGGGTAGTGGCAATAGTTGTTGCTTTGGTTGAAGCCCTCGTTCATTTTTTTGGTAAAAAGGAAGGAAAGGTAGTAGCTTTCTTCTTCCTTTTGCAAGTGGGTTTTTCCTCAGTGATGGGGCAGGGGGGGTTATCAAGTTTGTCTACCTCAGAATCGTCACTAAGGATATGAACAGTAGTAGTAGATGATTCTGGTAAATTGTGGGGCCAACTTGGTATGGTAGGAGGGTTAATTGGATCTGTAGGCAGATTAATAGGTATTTCTAGAGGGTCAGGAAGGTTTTGAGGTTGCTCTTCATGAGGATGTTCAATAGGTTCCTAAAGGTTTATGGGTGGATTGTTTAGGAGAGCATTTTGTTGGGAAAAATCCTTTTAGATGAGTAATTGAATGAGATGGTGATGGGTGAGGGAAAGGATGGGATTTTTGGCCTGTTTACAGTAATGTGACATATTTCTAAGACATCCAAGCAGATAGTAAGGAATATTTACCAGTCTAGCATGTTGTAAATGAGATAACAAGACAAAGTCATACTGGTAAACTACTTGGTATTGGCCTTCACAGGTAAGGTAGTGCTTGACAAACTCTGCAACTTTTAGCCAAGGAGGCGGCAACGAGCTAAGTCGAACACCTCGGGCTTTAGGCTCAACTTGTTCTCCTGGCAAGAGAAAATCCTACTGGGCATTAAGGATAATGTGTTTGTCGCTGAACCAGCGAATGCCAGTGACGGCAAGACCCGAAACCTATGTGATATCATCCTCTGTGACTGGAATCTGAACCCCTTGAACAATAGAATGGTCTTGTTGAAGATTCCTAGCAAATTGAAGAACCTATTGTTGATTAAATCCTTGGAGCCTTTAAAAACAACCTAGCTAGCCTACCTACTGAAAGATTTGGTAGAATTCTGGGTATAATTCTAGCAGGGTTGTCGTGGCGGGTTCGTATCATATAATAGGACCTCCCATAGCTATTCATCTCAGTAGAATGCACATTCAGAGAGTCAAGTAACCGCACTCAAACAGAGTAAGTTTTGTGGATGAGGGCATGCAAATGATGGTGAAAAAAAAAATGAAATGATGGATAAAAATAAGTGACAGTAGTTGGTTCGTGTGAAATGATGGCATAAAATTTATATATTCCCCCCCCCCCCCAACTACAGCTAAAATAGTGACTTTAAGTGAATGCTAATAATGAATCTGGATCTTCTCATTAGCCATAGTTCAATTGTATTTACATATAAAGTTTACATACCTCATCTTTACCTTTGATTCATACTTCGAAAAATATAGTGCTTGTCCATAATAGATCTGCAGTAACAATGGGAGAGACTTTGGATTTATGAGAGAAATTGTATCAAGGGTTTGTTTAATCATGGGAGAAGGTAGTGAAAGGATAGAATGTAGTATGAAAATAGGAGAAGTGAGAGCGAAAGAGATGAAAAAGATGTTTTTATTGACAGGAAATGCTTAAAAAATGGTGTTTCAGCAACAGGAAAAGAATGGAAAAATGTTTTCTTCAGAGTGATGTTTTAACAATGGAAAATACTGCTGAAGAAATGGTGCTTCAACAATGGGGAAAATGACGAAAATGTTGTTGAAGAGTGGTGTTTCAGCAATGGGAAAAAAATGGAGAAAATGTTGTTGAAGAGTGGTGTTTCAGCAATGGGAAAATGAGAAAAATGTTGCTGAAGAGTGGTGTTTCAATAATGGGAAAAAGGGAAAAATGTTGTTGAAGAGTGGTGTTTCAGCAATGGGAAAATGGGAAAAAATGTTGCCGAAGAGTGGTGTTTCAACAATGGAAAGGGAGGAAAATAAAAGGGGATGAATGATGGGAATGTTGAATGGGAAATGGAGATGAATGGATTGAATAAAGAGGGAGCAATGCTTCTCAAAATGAAGCTTGGATCTGCTTGTAGTAAGATTGTCCTTTCTTGGTAGGCCTTCTCTGGATCGAGAATCTGCAAAAGAATCAATTGTAACATGCCATTCCTTGACAGGGATTATTAGTAAAAGAAATTTATCCAATACTAAAGAAATAAATTCAGAAAAATTAAATGCAATGAGGTGCAGGAGGCTCCTCTAAAAAGAGATAATGTGAATCTACCACACATGTGGCTTTAATCTTCTTTGGAAATGGGGCACTGGTATAGACAGAGCCGATGACCATTCACTAATAATGGTGTTTTAGATTCATCAATTGTTAGGAGCCTTACTATTCCATTGGGGAAAACAGTATCCACTTTGTAAGGTCCTAGCCATCTTGTATGTAGTTTCCCTTGAAATTCTTTAAATCGAGAATCATACAATAAAGCCCAATTACCTTTTTGGAATTGCTTATTCTTGATGATTTTATCATGCCATTTTGTTCTTTGTTGTTGAATCATAGTTGTCTGGTGAATGAAATCTAATCTGTTTTCATCCAATTCATTAAGTTGTTGCAACCTAGTTGTCTGTGCATCAGTCAAATCAAGGATAATAGCTAAAGCAGTCCTTAAGGTTTTGATTTCAAATTCTACAGGAAATACAACAATTTTTCCATAAACTAATTCATAGGGGCAGAATCCTGTAGTATTTCTCCAGGTAGTTATGTAGGCCCATAATGCTTCAAGGAGCCTTTGAGACCAATCCTTCTGGTTTTCCTTCACCTTTTTTGTGAGAATGGATTCTATTACTTTATTTTTTTTTTCCACCTGTCCATTGGCTTGGGGGTGGTATGGTGTAGTCATTTTATGATGAATATCATATTTTTTAAGGGTGGCTTTAAAACCATGAGAGTTGAAAGGAGTTCCTTCATCTGTGACTAATTCTCTAGGCACTACAAATATGATAAAGATATCTTCAAATAAAAAATCTAGAACAACTTCTTCAGTAGCTCTATGGAGTGCTTTAGCCCCCACCCATTTGGTCATATAATCTGTGCAAACTAATATATAAAAAAAAATATTGGATGGAGGGTTAATGAGTCCTACAAAGTCTAAGGCCCATATTTCAAATGGTTCGAGTACTACCTGGGGGTTTAATGGAATTTCATCTCTATGATTAGGTTGACCCATTCTTTGACAGATATCACAGGCCCGAACATATTTCTTTGCATCTTTAAAAAGTGAGGGCCAATAATAACCCATCCTGAGAATTTTATGTGTTGTTCTTTTATCAGAAAAATGCCCTCCATAAGGGCCATCATGACAAGATTTTAATAAATCATAAGCCTCATCTTTTCTAATGCATCTTCAGATTTCTTGGTCAAGTCCTGTGTGGAAAATACACCCACTTATCCAGCTATACTGAGCAGTTTGTTAAATGATTTTTATTTTCTCTTGGTGCGATAGGTGTGGTGGTAACTTTCTTGCAACCAAATAATTAGCGATGCCTGCATACCATGATGAGTGAGAAGATATTGCAAATAAATATTCATCAGGAAAGGAATCATCTACTGGAGTATTATCATCATGTGTTAACCGAGAAAGGAAATCAACAACTACATTTTCTTTTCCTGGTCTATCTACAATTGTAATATCAAATTCTTGTAATAATAGTAACCATCTGGTGACTCAAGCATTTGTGATAGATTTTTTTATTAAATATTTAATAGTTGAGTGATCAGTGTGGACAAAAGTAGAATAAACAGTGATTTAATGTCGAAATTTGTTAATAGTATAGATAACTGCTAAAAATTCCTTTTTGGTAACTATATAGTTAAGTTCAGTAGGACTCATATTCTTGCTAATGAAGTAGATAGCATAAGGGAGATGATTTTGTTCTTGTCCCAAGACAACTCCTATTGCAGTCTCTGAAGAATTAGAGGATATATGAAAGGGAAGTGTCCAATCAGGTCCTCTTAGAATAGGAGTTGTAGATAACCGATGTTTGAGTGTATCAAATGCTTCCTGGCAAAGATTAGTTCACTTGAATTCAACATTTTTCATAAGTAACGCAAACAAAGGAGAAGCTATTTTGGAAAAAAAAATGATAAATCTTCTATAGTATCTAGCATTTCCTAAGAAACTTCTCACATCTGTTTGAGTTTTGGGAATAGGAAGGTCTTTAATGACTTGTATCTTGGATGGATCTACCTGAATTCCTTGAGATGAAATAAAATGTCCAAGTACCACTCCTTCACTCATCATCATATGACATTTTTTGGTGCTTAAGGAGAGGTGGGATTGTATACATGGGTTAATTACTTTCTCAAGATTTTGTAGTGCTTCCTCAAAAGAGACACCATAAGGGGTAAAATCATCCATAAAAATTTCCATAGAGTCATTAATCATATCATAAAATATTTCTATAATTTCTCTTTGAAAGGTTGTTGGTGCATTACATAGTCCAAATGGGAGGACTCTATAAGAAAAAGTTCCCCATGGGCTAGTAAAAGTCATCTTATCTTGGTCTTAGGGTGAAATTTTGATTTGGTTATACCCACTGAATCCATATAAGAAAGAGAAGAATTTCTTTTCTGACAAACTATCTAACACCTGATCAATGAATGGTAATGGAAAGTGATATTTTTGAGTGGATTTATTTAAGGCTCTACAATCTACACACGCTCTCCATTTCCCATTTTTCTTAGGAACTATTACCAATGAGGAAACCAATTCACTATTAGATATAGGATATATAAACCCTACATTAAGCAATTTTTGAAGTTCCTCTTTAAGAATTTCTCTTAAATTAGGGTTCATTCATCATTGAGATTGGCATATCGGTCGGAAATCTTCCTTGATATAGATACGATGAGTACATAATTCAGGAGAGATTCCCTTCATATCTGTATAGTCCCATGCGAATGCTTCCTTATGTTCAAGAAGTAATTTCATTAATTTCTGTGTTTCAACAGCTATCAAGTTGGGGTTTATATTTAGTGTTTTGCCCCGTTCAATTTCTACTGCTATACTTTTAGAAGAGATGGTAGTTGATGTTCGAGGTAGGTCTTCAAAGTTAAGGTTTTCCTGGGTATCTAAATCCAAAAGTGCAGCTAGTTGATTATGTGTTTCTGGAGTCACAGAGGAGGATTCACAAATAAAATTATTGATTACCTCATCCTCAGTGTCATCTTTAAGGCTTAAGGCTTGTCTGATAGTCAAGATAGGTTGAGTAGTTTGATCATCATAGTCCACCCATAAAAAATTGTCATTATTAATCAAGGGTGTAGCGTGAGGGTAGAGGGTAAGTTGTTTGGTCTCATATCCATTATACATTGTCATTGAATCAGATCTGTAGCTGGTAAAGGCATCTGCTGTGGCTAGCCAAGGTTTGCCCAAAATTAGAGGATGACCCTCCAACTTTGTTTTAGGTTGTAATACCACAAAGTCAGCTGGATAATTCCAGGACTCAACTGATATGATTAGGTATTCAATGACTCCTTCTGGTTTGATTATAGAATGGTCAGCTAATTCTAGAATGGTTGGGGTATCTCTGATTTCATTCTTCAGTTGTAATAGTTGTGAATTTTGAAGAGTCATATTATTGATAGCATCACCTAAGTCTACCAGAACTTGAGGAATTATTGTTTTTCCAATTTTCACTGTGACAGTAGGATGGTTGGGTTCACCATATTTAACTGGAGGAGCTTTACCAAACATTAGTGCAGACAAATCACCCATGACATGAACTATGAGGGGATCGTTAGTTTTCCTACCAGGTTTCTTAACACAAATGTCTTGCATAGCTGTGGCATAAATTGGTACATTTCTTAGTGCTTGTAATAATGGAATTTTGACATAGAGATTTTGTAATTCCCCTAGAATATTGAAAGCAGGTGGCTCAAGAGTTTTAGTCAAAGCTAAATGCTCAGGGAATGGTGGTTCTATTGTTTCAACAACAGTGTTTGAGGACAGTTGTACCTCTTTAGGTAAATCGTGCTTTTTTATTTCTTCTTTATCAGAATTAGAGGAGGAAACATCATCAATGATAGGTTCTACTATTTTCCCAGACCGTAAATGAATATCATTGCATTGTGCAGGGAAAAGAGAAAGTATAGGCTGGTTTTGAATATCAATGCACTGCACAACCTTATTATTGGGGTTAGGGTTAGGTTGTATAGGTAGTTGGGGCTTCATCATTTGATTATTCGGTAGAGCACCTGATGGTAAAGGGAGTGGTTGCTGAAGTTGTGATTGAAATTGAGGAAATTGATTTGGGAATGGGGGTTGTTGAACTCTCCAATTTGGATTCCATTGGTTAAGGTAAGGTTGTTGTTTTGAAGGCCAAGGTGTCCATATTGTTGAGTCTACAAAGGGAAGGTTTTTTTTTTTGTATGGGTGGGTAATTCATTTGATTGGAGGGTGGGTATTTCATTTGGTTAAAGGGAGGGTAATTTTCTTGACTAAAAGAAGGATAATTATTCCAACAATTAGAAGATGTAAATGGCATATTAGGATTCATACCTTGTCCCTGCAGTTACCATTACCTTCTCTGTGTCAACAGATAGATAGCTTCAACTTCTTCATCAGTTGGTTGTAATGATGCTTTGATTCCTGGTAAAGAAGGGCATTGTTGAGTTTCATGATCCTTATAAAAAATGGTGCAAATTGGTTTTTTGTCTAATGGACATTCCCTTCGTGGGGGATTTTCTCTGCATTGGGAACAAAATATGGACAGATATGCTTTTTCTTTGTCTTGTTTCTCCTTAATCTGCAAGGTGTCCATTTTTGAAGCAAAAGAACTTAACATTTCAGTCTTAAAATCGTCAATTAAATTACCTATTTTGGCTCTTGTTGCTCCTCCACTGGCTGATTTTTGAACTCTTGAAAATGTGGTATCCCTACTGTTTGATCTATTCCTTGCATCTCCTCTTGAAGATCTTTTATAGAGGTTAGCAATTTCATCATATGATTCTTTAGATATGTCCCCTTTTCCAAGCATATTCAGCATATCTAGACAGTCATCCCGTACTCCTTTCAATAATATTGTTTTCAGAATATCTTTACTTACATCGGGGTGACTAGATCTTTGTAGATTATACTGTATCCTTTCCACAAAGTCCTCCAGATTTTCATCCTCTTTCTGTATCATCTTGAATAGTTCCTCTCTTTTTTCTCTTGTTTGACAATAGTCTTGATATTTGTGTAGAAATTTTTGTTTCATCTGATCCCATGTTGTGATTACATGACCTCCAAGACTCATGAACCATCTTAATTCATTTCCCTTTAATGTTGATGGAAATAGATTTAATTTTTTAGCATTGCAAATGTAATCATAACTCCTGCATAATATGTTAAACTCGAAAAGGAATTCATCAGGATCTTTAGAAGATAAACCATGAAAGTTAGGTAAAGCTGAAAGTGGAATATTATTTATGGGAGCTACTCCTTTAGGAATATCACCAATAGGAAATCCTATGGTACAAAAAGAGTTTTCATCGTTTACCTCTGCTTCAAGACCTACCTGTTCTTCATGGTGCAGTTCTTCATTATATCCATCCATGGTTTCTTATGTTTGTTCCCCTACTGCACTTGCTTGATCCTCAACGTTGTCTACTAGTTTTTCAACTGTCTCTGTTTCAAAGTTCTCTTGAAAGGAAGGTTGAGGCTTTGGTTTTCGAGAGCTTGGTCATTGAGGAACAATAGATTCAGATTTTGATATAATCGTGTCGATAAAAGTATTTCTTCCTCCTCTTCCTCTTCCCCTACCACCTATAGGGTCATTTTCCTTGGGGGCTCCATGTCCTCTCATGCAATCTGTACATCTGAAAGAAAAACATAATTTCTTTTGAAATCTATAATTTCCCTCCCCGGCAATGACACCAAAATGTTGGTCACTATAATTGCTTATTAGTTAAAATAATCAAGTGTTAAATAAATTGTCAACCCAGGGAAGTCTGTTTATTTCAAAGGCAATCACACATTGTATATGCTCAATCTCAAAAGCAATAAGAAGTTGTAGTAAAAGTTACACTAATCGCACCTTTCTTTGAACAAACTGAAGTTCTACTCTGAATTACAATAAAAGAAATCTATCTAGCGTAGAGTTCAAGATTCAAAAGGAAAAAAATATTAGAAGAATCCTGGATTACATTAAGAAACAAAAACCTAGGAAAAAGGAACATTTCAGCATACTGCAAAGAGGACTAACTATTATGTAACAGAGAATAGGACCCTATTCCCCAAAGTAGGAATCTTCAACACCTGTCTCTAACTATTACACTTTCATAAAATCATTCTGCAAACAGAATTACCAATCAAAATGATTAACAGTTATTGAAGACTAACTATTCTGTAATAGAGAATAGGACCCTATTCCCCAAAGTAGGAATCTTCAGCACCTGTCTCTGACTATCGCACTTTCATAAACTCAGTCTGCAAATAGAATTACCAATCAAAATGATTAACAATTACCTATGAATGAATTGTATGAAAACGATGTAACAATTAGTGGAAACAAAGTTTTAGCAAAACAAAGTTTGAACAAGGTGTAGATAAAAATAATACTAACAGACTACAAAAACTAATGGGTGAATCTTGTGAAGAAGGTGGGCTCTCTCCTTCTCACAAGATTCCCCATAAATGAAAGGAACTAAGAAGAAATGCTCAGAATGATCTTTTATTCATCTGTCAAATGTGACAAGTTACAATATCCAAAGTGAACATGCTCCTTCTCTATAATTCCTTTCTAGGTAAGCCTTTCGTAATCTCCCTCTAATGCTAATTTCTCCCTTATTTAAAGAGGAGAATCCTCTTGATACAGTTAATCATAAAATTACATGTGTACATACAAATCTTATTCTTAGTCTGATCTAATCTTCTATGCTGGAATAGGATATTCTGATCTTTCGTAGCAATATGTTGTTACAGTGGTTGTAATGGTGCTGGCTTGAGGTACAACTGTTGCGGCCGATGTAACAACTCCTTTATTTATCTTTTCTTGTTACTGTTATATGGAAATATTGTTTCAGCATTGCAAATCACAGACTGTTTCAACAACGGGATTTGTGTATTGTTTGACTATTTCAGCAACGTTGTCTTCAAGCAGTAATGATGGTTGTAATGGTGTTGGCTTAAGGTATAGTTGTTGCGGCCAGTGTAACAACTCCTTCTTTTCTTTTTACTTATTTATGTGAAATTTTGTTTCAACATCGCAAATCACAGACTATTTCAGCAACGGGATTTGCAAACTGTTTGACTATTTCAGCAACGTGGTCTTCAAGCAACAACGATATATTAGCTGCAGTCTTCAAATTGTTTCAGCAACTATATATTCTTGATTAATGGCTAAGTATGAGATTAATGTAAAATTACATGTAAAACAAATTAAACATATAGCAAAGAGAAGAAACGTTATATACCTTTGAAAAAATAGATTAAGGTGATAATGTAGGCTTAAATATGAGTGGGAAAAGGATGTAATGATAGCAAAATTTATGAGTGAAAAGGTACATTATAGGGTCCTAACAAACGCTTGACTCCTTTTGAAGTGGTATATGGACAGAAGCCACCTTCAGTTCTCTCATACTTACCAGGTGCCTCGAAGGTCTAGGCAATTGACCTAATACTTACAGCTCGAGAGACTATTCTCCATACCCTCAAAGAGAATTTGTTCATGGCACAGAATTGCATGAAGCAACAAGCATATCAACTTCACTCTGAACGTCAATTTGTAGAAGGGGATCATGTGTTTCTTCGACTGCAACCTTACAAGAAAACTTCCCTCGAGGATAAGCACTGTCAGAAGCTAGCACCCAAATTTTATGGTCCTTATACCATGCTCAAGGATGTGGGACAAGTCGCTTGTCAGTTAGCTTTTCCCATCCATTCGAAGCTACATCATGTTTTTCATGTTTCATGCTTAAAGAAGGTGATTGGAGCTAAGTGCCAAATTCAAACCAACCTTACAAAGTTAGCTAAAGAAGGATCCATTTGGCTACAGCCATAAGCAATTTTGGACCAGAGTTAGCATCGCCTACGTCAAAGGACCATCAAGCAAGTGATAGTCTAGTGGAAAGATACAACTCTAGTAGACGCCACTTGGGAACCAACTACCATTCTGCAACAATTTCCTCATCTCAATCCTTGAGGACAAGGTTTTTTTTAAGGGGGTGGACATGATAGGGTCCTAACCCACACATAGTTAGAACAATATATTCGGATGTAATAAAGGTCAATATTAATAAGGCCTTTCAATAAAATAGAATAAGGAAGATGTAAGAAGACCTAATAGAATCTTTCACTTCTGGAAGGATCTTCCTCTAGATGCTTCTTTTTAGTATAAATAGGAGTCGAGGGTATGAGAACCCTAGCTTGGATATTATTTTAATAGAACTCTGCTCAGCTGGAGGTTTCCCCCTCGAAGAGGCCCGTGAACATTGCTTTTAGATTCAAACTACTATTTATGTTTTTATTCTTATATCATTTTAGTGTTATTTTGGTGAATGCTCTAGTTATATTGTTGTTATTCTACCATTACTAGCATTTTATTTCTGTTTTGCATACATTTTATATCTGGTATATTACAATATGATACAAATGATGATCACATGTTCTTATTTATCATATTGAATCAAACATGTCCACTGATCTGGTCTATCTTCTCATCAAAATTTTCATGTCTAAAACAACCTGTACTAAATATATCCCTGCTTGAATACATACATGTAATATAACCATAAACTTGTTCCTTCCAACTGATACATGTGTGGGAACATGACTTCTCAACAGATCAATCTTTTAATCTATACATTTTCTATGTATCTACTTTGAATCTATCTCTATAAATACTTCTAATGGATCGAAAAATGGTTCTTTGATATGTAGTATTTATGCAATGACTCCTCCTATTAAATATTTGTATTTGTTTGTAGTCTCCAGATGGATGGATCAGAAAAATACCTTCTCCAATGTAGAGTAATCTTCATCTTCATTTGTAAACTCATCATCTTTTTGAACTCTGACTTCTTCCTTTGTTCCCTTGTATTGATCTTGCACTACAATTCCTGAAAGTATGATCTCTTGAATATGTTCGTTATTCACCTTCTCTTCTTTTCTTTCTCGTACTACTGAAAATCCTATGATCTATGGGACTTGGTATTTATTCACCTATTATTATTGTTTTTTGTTTCTTCTCCAAACCTTCCTATATCTGAAATCTTTCTGTTTCCATGTAGATTTTTTTTCATATCGTACTATTTCCAACCCTGAGAGTATGATTTATGGGTGTCCTTCATTCATATGATCTTCCTTTACCTATTATTGTTTTCTTTTCCAAAAAATCTTATATATGATATCAATGTTCTTTATCAAAGAAGTATTCATAATGCTTCTACAATCATGAGCTATGTGTCCATATTTATGGAACTTATAACATTCAAATTCATCTGGGGCACCATAAGACATTCTTGTTAAAACATTTTTTTCATAAGCCCTGTAATATGCAACTCTATGTCCAAAGTTAGGACAATAAAAAAAATGAGCATAATTTTTTACATACTTGGAAGTGAATGATTTTCTTTGTTGTGTAGTCCTTCTGAATTCTTACCTTTAATAACCATGATCTTCTCTTCTATAGATCTATTCATCATGGATGAATCATTTGTGTTTCCTGAATGTAGTAGGTCTTGTTGAAGATGTATCTCTATTATACTCTTTCTTCTTTGATTCGTGTTGACCATGATTCCTTCCTTTGAGTACTTCTACATAAATATTACTCTTTTATCAATTCTTCTTTTCTAGCAACCTGGAGGGATTTTCTTCAATGTTCTTTATGGATGATGTGGATGATTCTCTTTATTCAATATTCTTGATGAGCTTGATGATTTTAACTCTCAATTTGACATCTTATTCTTCAAGATTCTTAACCTCTTCTTTCTACATCATGTGACTCTTCATGACTTCTTTAGTCCTCTTTTCTTCTTCAAGTTAGGTCTTCAAGGAGATGATTTATTTTTCAAGTATTCTTTTTTCTTGACCAAATTATGCTTCAATATGATTTAAGTCATCAGTTCGTTCCTTAAGATGATATGTCAATATCTTATCTCTCTTTTTTTCTTCTTACTTATGTGTTGCTATTTTGATTTCCAAACACTACTTCTGATCCTTGAGAGTTTCTTCAGTCCTTTTGGATTCTTCTATCCAACCCTTTAAAATCATGATTGTATGCTCGACTTCTCTAGAGTTCGCGTTATGAGATTCTTATTTATTCAACATATGATTCCTCGTGACTTATTCTGCTTTCTTTTCTTATTCAATTTGGATGTTCAATGTGTTCATTTCATCTCCAAGTTCTCTTTCTTGTGGAGTGAATTCTTCTTCATGATGATTTTCCTTTTCAATATTAAGGTTGTCTTCTATTTCACTGGTATTTTTTGTATCATCACTTTCAATATTCAAATAGGGGAATTCAATTTCAAGATGTCCACACTCTTCATAATTAAATAAAAAGAACTCACTTTTGTTGATTACAAACTCTTCTTTTGAATCCGTCTGACATGATGCAAATCTTTTCTCGTTTTGTACCTCTTTATTATTTAGAAATGGGAGAAGAATATATATTATGTATCTTATCCTAGATTTATTTAGTTGATGAACATTTCCCCACTTTGTCCTTTACTGAAGCAGGTAAACATTCCATGATGAAATCCATTGCTATTTTGTTGTTCTTCCTCAATTCCTTCTTGGCTATAGTATTTGGTTTCTTTGAGCCATTATATCCTATAACAACTGAATACCAAATAGCATATCCTTGTTCCTACAAAATTATTTTCATTCTTCCACTCCATATGACATAGTACATACCATTCTGACCATTGAACATTGGTGCTCCATTCATATTAAGCATTTGTACTCCATTCATACTGAACATTGATACTCCATTTATACTGTACTCCATGATCTACCTTCCATTGGTAAAACCATTTCCTTGAAGGAACCTGCTCTAATACCAATTTTTGGAATACTAAGCAGGGGGGGTGAATCATTATGAGCACTTCATACCACTTTTAAACACTATATATTATTTCACTTTATCAACAATGTTCAATAGTTTATCATCAATGTATCATTTATGATTTCATTCAATATATTTAGATCATAAGCATGTAATCATAAGAAACATCACATCAAGAACACACTACACCAATATTTACGTGAAACCCAAATGGGAGAAAACCATCGAATTGTTTCTTATATATATCAAGAATTATTCATCGAATTATTTCTTATATATATCAAGAATTATTCATAGGACAGATGTTGATGTGTCCCCTGGTTGACTTGACCTGGCTAACCAAACTTTAAATGGCCATATCTTTCAATCCGTAACTTCATTTGACGAACCATTTATGTCGTTGGAAATATTATGATGTGCTCTTTGTGATGATTTCAATTTTTCCGAGTTTTGATGAGTTTGAATTTTTTCCTTTTCTCCATCTTTTGATGTTATTTTGAGCTTCTTGAGGAACTTATAAGAATTATGAGTTATCCTTATGCCTCCTTGGTGATAATATTATGGTAGCTTCGAGAGGTATGAACCTCTATTGTGACCTATGATGAGACTAGAATCCTCCAGAAGGAAGCAAAGAATTGAAGTAAACCCTAGACAAGTTGTCAGCTGAACAAATATATTTATATTGAATTTATTGATGCCCAGAAGGAGAAGTCAGCCCCAATTAGACTGGCCAGTCCACTATAAATACAGGGCACCAGTTTCATTATTTCACATCTCAGTAGTTGCAGTGAGAGCTAAATCTATGCAGGTAGTTGCAGAAAGCAACAGTTTGGTGCGCAAGTTTCTGGGAGTGATGCGAAAGTGGTGTGCTAGCTTTTGGGTGGGATCATATGTTCAGTTTAGTTTCTATTATCTTGCTTGGTGCATTTACCCTCTCTTGTCCATTTATTGCAACCAATATTCTCTTCTCAGTCAAGGTCAAGGTGCTCGGAGGGTGGCTTCAGCCTATGGTTGGGTGACGAGGGTATCTTCAATGGTTAAACAAGAAAAATCCTCTATATTCTAATAGGTTATGGACCCACAACCCTTCAGTCAGCCTAAAACACTGGAAGGAAACATAGCCACTAGACATTGAGCTCGTTGAGGAACTGCTACTAGGGTTACTAGGAGGAGTAGTTTCCAAAAGAACTGCAGCTAGGGTTACTAGCAGAAGAAATTGCAGAAACCCTAAACCTCTTGTCAAGGCACCTTAAGTGACGATATTGACCTAATCTCTAGATATATTAGTGCACCCTAGCCCATCACATCTCTTGGTACTCTTAGAATGCCAAGACGTGAAGTTTGGATTTATGGTTAAATCTACGGTTTGACCAAGTCAAGCAAGCCATGACAAACTCTATGAAGTCTGAGAACAAGATAGATGGAACCTCTAACTTCAGAGCATGGAAGACAAGGATTTATGTCATCCTTGCTAAGAATAAAGTGTTGGACATTTTGAAAGGAAAGATCATGAAGCCAGAGTTTGAAGAAAGAGAAGAGAAGGAACCACAGAATGTTGCAGCTATGGAGAAGTTGAAAGATGTTGACATCAATGCTATGAGTATCATAGTGAATTCAATAAAAGACCACTTGATACCCTACATCTCCCATATTGACTCATCAAAGAAGATGTACGATCCCCTAATGAATCTCTTCTCAGTCGGAAACATTGGACAAGTTATGAGTCTGAAGAATGAGCTCCGTGACATGAAGATGAATGATGACGACAGCATAACATCATACTTTGTAAGGATCTCCCAGCTAACAAATCAACTACAAGCTATTAAAGAGGTCACTTCAGAAAATGAATTGGTGAACATAGTACTCAATGGTCTTCCCAAGACATGGGATGCATTTGTCACAAGCATGAATACAAGGAAGGAGTACCCAACATTTGAAGAACTTTGGACTCTCTTTGCTCAAGAAGAATAAAGGATCAATGTAAAAGATAAACCCCAAAAGAAGTACGATGATCAAGCCTTCACAACAAGATTCAAGAACTTCAGGAACAAAAGGAAGTTTGGTTCAAGGAGGAAGCCAAATCAAGAAAAAGACATTTCAGAAATACAATGCTTCAACTGTCAGAAGTACAATCACTATAGGAATTAGTGTCCCGAGCTAAATAAAAGGAAGAAGAAACATGAAGCATCGATTGCCGAAGAGAAGGAACCTACTAAGAAGACTAAGCAGGATGGAAGAGACTTCTTCTACTAAAAGGTAACAACACTCTTCTTATTTTCTTGTACATATCTTTCTTACATCGTATTTGTACATATCTTGTATATCTATCTCTTGGAAAATAATGTGTTCCAAGAAGAACTATAACTATGGAATAACAACAAGATAAGAATGAATATCATTTGATAACACACATGAAGGGATGAAATACAAATCATGTGGAAGCTACTGCAAGATAAGATGAATCAATCATGAAGAGACTTAGAAGTCAGACATCAAGAGGAATTAGAGAAAGACTTATGATGACAACTAAGATGGAAGCATGGACTCTATTAGACAAGAGAGCTAATTATATATTGCAGAAGACAATAAGGATGCAGATGGACGCATGGACTCTATTAGACAAGAGAGACAATTATATATTGCAGAAGACAATAAGGATGTAGATGGAAGCATGGACTCTATTATATATTGTAGAAGACAATAAGGACAGAGACGGAAGCATGGAATTAGTCAAGACGAAGGAAGAAAATTATATGCACTTATACATGAATCAAGGATCAGGAGGAAGCTAATCCTATGATCCATTGAAGATGATGAAATATATAAATATCCAAGGTAGCAGTCATGAAAGGTAGTACGTGTTCATCTCAAATGCAGAAGAAGACCTCTTCAAAGAGAATCCTTAAAGTATTCCTGGTTTTCCATCTAGATCCGTGATTCTATGATGAAGGTAAGAAGTGGAATATCTAGGGCATGAAATCTATAAGAAACTCCATGAATAAAATAAAAGCATGAAGATTCCAAGAAAGAAGAACCAGAACAACCAGTCATTGTATGAACAATCTCAAGATTACCAGCCTAATATGAACTCACTAAAAGAAATCAAGAAGAATAACTAAAAGTTTTGATGAAGAATAGTGTATGGAAGACTTATGAATAAAAGAATTGCAAGACCCATAACCAGAGGTTCTCCGAGATGGAGGGAGAAGACTATGATGATTGATTGTTCCAGTACACCAGAATTATCCCTATATAAGTCGTTATATCATCCACAACATCCATGATTCGAAATTCCACATCAGACGAATGCAAAGAATGTTCTCCAGAGAAATTGAATAAAGAAAGTATAAAGAGCAATCTCAAGACTTTGATTCATATCAGAAAGAGACCCCTATATGTAGATAAGAAGAAGACAACTTGGTGGAGAACCTCCAGTGCACAACATAAGCGTGGTGAAGATTTCCTATAACATCAAGATGACTACTCAAAAGATCAGATCTCATGATGACAGAAGAAGTGCCACATGGATATGTTCCAGTTCTCCAACTATGTTATACTCTATTATTCAGATCTACATGAATCCTTCAAAATGTTCCAGACTACAGTACAAGAATTACACTACCCATGATGAAGTCCAGAAAGAAGAAAATGATTTCTCCAATACATATCTCCATAGATGAGCAGATAAGCATACATTTAGGTAAAGCCTCTATCCAAGATGAAAGGACCTACATACTCAAGCTAGAGATCACGGAAATAACTCCCTTAGCTAAAAGGGAAGATTCTCTAGGATAGAGAAGGTACGCAAAAATATTCTTGAAAAACATTTATTTTGTGATTGAAATAACTCTCCAGTTAGGAGGGAGCATTGAAAATGTTATTTATCTTTGTAATTGAAAAATATAGTCTAGATTTGATACATTCTTTCCTGTTCGGAAAGTGGATTGAGATTTCTGATGGACAGTGACTTTCCATTGTAGTTAACATGGGAGGTAGACTTATTGTTGATGTATCATAGACAACGACTTCCCATTATGGGGAGTGGTCTAGGACAGTCATTCTTCTTGGTAGTCACTATGAGTAGTGGTCAAGTAGAATGGTTCGCCTCATCGAGTAATCATTCTTTCAAAGTTCACAGTTGTGAGCAGCTTCAAAGAATCATCCATTTTGGAGGTTGATGTAGGACAGACATTCCTCGAGCATTATACATTCTCTCCAGGTTACACTTTAGTGTCAGAGGAATGGCCCAGGGTGGGGAATGGTCTGGATAGTTATTCCTCAAGGGAAGACTCATTCTCTCTAGGTTACACTTTGTTTAGTGTCAGAAGAATGGCCAAGGGTGGGGAATAGTCTAGGCTCAGCAATCAGGGATAGTTATTCCTTGAGGGTAGACTCATTCTCTCTAGGTTACACTTTGTTTAGTGTCGGACGAATGGCCTAGGGTGGGGAATAGTCTAGGACAGTCATTCCTTAGGGTAGACTCATTCCCTCTAGGTTACACTTTGTTTAGTGTCGAAGGAATGGCCCAGGGTAATGAATGGTCCAAACATTTCTCGAGGGAAGACTCATTCTCTCCAGGTTACACTTTGTTTAGTGTCAGAACAATGGCCCAGGGTGGGAAATGGTCCAGGTTCAGAAATCAGAAACAATCCTTCTTCCTTGGTTGAGAAGAATGGGGCAGCTAGCCCATTATTGATATTCTATATTGAGGGCAGACATTATTTTAGACCTCACATATGTGAGTGAAATATTGGCCCAGATGATTATTATTGATGTTTTATATTGAGGGCAGACACTCTTTCAAATCTCATAGACGTGAGTGAAATATTGGCCCAAATAATTCAGTTCTTGTCATAACATTGTTTCCATGCAGATTGCAATCAGATATTTGTTATGAAGAGTGAATGAAACTAGATACGCTACTATTTGTGATTGTGTTTCACAAGTTTGAGTAGTTTTGTACTATCGGAATAGACACAGGTGTGTTCTATTAGTTGATATTGTACCAATTGTCATAGGAGATTATCCAGTCGGATAATAATGACATGTGCTCATGGTGCTACTAGTTGAATGGTCTATTGTGCTCAATACCATACCTCCCTAGCTAGGAGGGAGTGTTAATATTATGGTAGCATCAAGAGGTATGAGCCTCTATTGTGACCTATGATGAGACTACAATCCTCTAGAAGGAAGCAAAGAACTGAAGGAAACCCTAGACAAGTTGTTGACTGAACAAATATATTTATATTGAATTTATTGATGCCCAGAAGGAGAAGTTGGCCCTAGTTAGACTGGCCAGTACACTATAAATACATGGCACCAATTTCATTATTTCACATCTCAACAATTGCAGTGAGAGATAAATCTGCATAGGCAGTTGCAGGCAGCAACAATTTGGTGCGTAAGTTTCTGGGAGAGCTGGGAAAGTGGTGCGCTAGCTTCTGGGTGGGATCATCTGTTCAGTTTAGTTTCTATTCTCTTGCTTGGTGCATTTAGCCTCTGTTGGATATTGATTGCAGCCAATATTCTCTTCTTAGTCAATATCAAGGTGCTTGGATGGTGGCTTTGGCCTATGGTTGGGTGACGAGGGTATCGTCAATGGTTAAACGAGCACAATCCTCTATATTCTAACACTTGGATCCCTTTGGATCATGCCTCCCCACTAAGAGATTTTTGGACTACCAAAAGATTTCATCAATAAACAGGTAAGTGAGGGAAGAGTGCCCTCACTTTGTCTTTTTCAATCTACTTTCCCTTGCTTGGATGTGTTCCCTTTAATCCCACTTGAAGATAATCAAAATCACCCATGAATGAAGTCTTGATTCTCATGTACATGATGATATCTTCCTTCAAATCATCCAAGTACTTCGGAGAAAAATCATCAACTAAAGGTATTGAAACTTCCTCACCCTAATCCATGATCATCGGAGGCTCAAATTTTTTTCAAGTTTTTTACATTTACTACTGAGTAAATTTGCATATAAGGTGGAAGATCTAGATGAAAAGTGTTGGTGCCACTTTTATCCAAAATAGTGAAGGATCCATATTGGATAGTCTTGAGTTTCTTTCCTTCACCCTTAAACCACTCCTTGTTGATGTGAATCCATACTAGGTCTCCAACCTAGAAATGATGATCAAACTTATGTTTTTCATGTCAGTGTTTATATATTGGTAAACGGATTTTCTATATTAGTAAACCCTTTTTCGATATTGGTAAACCCCCTACAAATTCCATGGAAATACTGTCCCATGGATGGGATGGAACAAAAAGTGGTGAGTATAGCCCTAGTTTTCTATTAGTGGGATTACAAGTAGAACACATCACACACCCCTTTACATATTTAGTTACAATTGCTTTTATCTAAGGCCAGTAACAAAACCTTTGTCGATGAGCCATAGTTTTTCCTACCCCAAAATTCCTAGACACAAGAGAAGTGTGAGCTTCTCGTATTACATGGACTCATTCACTTGTAGGAATACATATATTTCTAATATGGTAGAGTATTTTTCCTTGTAGACAATAGTTCTCTACCTATGCACCATGGGTTATATTTTCAAATACCTCTTTAAAATCTTCATCAACAACATATTGTTCCGCATAGCTATCATGAGATAAAGAAGCATTCTTCAAAATAATAGAAGCAACAATAGGAGGTCTAGAAAGCATATCAACTACCTTTTTACCTATACCCTTTTTGTATTTGATTACCAAATGAAACTATTGAAGAAAACCCATCCACCTGTAATGCCGAGATTATTGTAGCTTGGTTGGTGCTTGAAGATACTGTAAGTGTTGGTTGTGGAGCCTGATTATTTTCCTGATTCAGAAGTCTTTGTTTTTAGCCATGTTTGTACCCCATGAGGACTTTACACCTCAGAAGAATGTACACTCCTCTATGTGGGGGAGTGCATAGGGGGGTTACCTCCTCTGTGGGGTCCAGGGGAAAGAAGGACTCCGGTGGGGGTTCGAGGGTGAAACCCCTGAAGGAAAATTTTCCTTGTAAATGTATATTATAATTTCATTGTAAATCTTGATCATTCATTATAAGGTTGTATATATTATGGTAGACGTTATGTTAGGGTGTTTTTCCATAGAAGGCAATCCTCTTTTATGAGAGAAATCTATTGCGGCTATGTATCATTGTGAATATTGTATTCTGAGTGAGGAGATTGTGAGAGAAAGAAGAGAAAGTTACAATGGGTGTGTTGTAGGTTGTATCCCTTCATTTGTTGCATAAAAATAAAGAAAGGACCTGGAAATTTATCTGGTGGATGTAGCCCACACTAGGTGAACCACGTATATCTCTATCTCTATTGTATTGTGTATATTTTGTGTTTTATTTCCACATTTTTTTCATTTTATTTCTCCGTGATCCTATTTTTATAACAACCGGCATCAAAGTGAAAGGTAACTCTCACTAAAAGAGGGTTCATAGTTTGAGTGGGAGAAATGGCCAAAGATGGAAATTTTAGGGTCAAGATTTTTTTTTTTGTAAGATGTATATATTACGTGTCATGAAAAAAAATTACAGTATCATCCTGAGTTCAAGTTGATGGAGTGTTGAGTTTCCTCGAGAGGAAACAAACTTAGACTCACATACAGACTAGATATGATATAGAAAATTTAACATATTCACTAGAATCACCCTGTGGGGAAATTGATTCAGCCTAACCAAGCATTTGAACTTAAAAATAGATTGTTTATCAAAAAAATGGTTGTAATGAGATGAGCCAATACTATCCACTAAACAAAACACAAAAAGAACATTTCTAAACACCCACAACATAGACCGAATGTTCCAGACATGACTAGTTGTAAAAATAAAACATGCATGAAAACACATGTACTCTCACCGCCTGTCATGGTGTCTGGTGGGCATGCATTACCTCGAAATCTACTGCACATGTGCCATGTAGAGTGTCCAAGTTCTTCCATGTTTCTTCATCCTCGCACTGTGCATCCTTTCCCTAGAATTCTAGAGTGAGAACCACCACTGGAGAAGCAAAAGCGTTGAGGCCAGAGTCTGAAGGATGAAAGGAATGGAGAAGAGTATCTAACATTGTTTCAATATTCATAACACATCATTCCAATTGCTCCAATTTGAACTAGAGATCATCCACATACCGTCATACTGAAAAGACCAATTCCTGGAGAATAGAAACCGAATCTTGTAGTCCTGGGGGCGAAATGCACTCTGGCTAGAGCTGCTCCTGGTTGTGGGATGCCTCCACATAGAGTTATTTCGAGTGCACATTACCATTCTCCAATGAGGGCACAGAGGCTGGCGACAGGGGAGGGAAGGGGTGGTGAAGGAGAGAAGGGTGGCAGACAAGAGGGACATGCCACTGTTGACTACGAGGTCGAGGACAATTCATGGAGTAGTCTACGAGAAAACTCAAGAGAGTTCCGATGGAGGTCAAACCATTGTACATGGCACTCCCAAGACGAGGAAAAAGGTGGAAGGCTAGATTGGTCTAGTGAGGAATGAGTTGATGAAGAAGGTGAGAAGATAAGTGTAAGGGTGAAGGAGGGAGGGTGTCTAATTTCCATAGATGTGTGATTATGGTACCATAGGGAACCATGCTTCGACTTCCCTCACTATCAGGGCATGGCTTGAGTAGCAGAAGGTAAGGGTGTATAAAGGAACAGAGTGAACTAGGTAAACACTAGAGGGGACGACTGAGAACCATAAATGTTGGGAGAATAGGGTGATAGGAACCACAAGGGGGATTGGACATCACCATAAGAAGAGCGCAGGGGAGTAAAGTCACAAGAGTGCAAGAGGAGTGGGACTTGTACTAATGTTATAGCAAGGATGAGAGTCCATCTCTGAGTGCACTAGAGAAGTTAGTTACTGGAGAGATGAAGTGAGAGCTCGTAGTAGCAAGCATGATGGAGTAATTAAGGTGGAGGGGATCCACAGGTGTTAGCACATGGGCAAGGGATAAGTGAGGGCACAAAATGGCAGGATGGGCATGTGGAGTGCACTATCACCCCATTCGGGGAAAAAGGGGCAGAGGGTGAAACACTAGGACTTCCCAAGAGGTCATCCATCCCAATACTACTCTAGCTCAAGTGCGCTTAGCTGTGGAATTTTGATGGGAGTTGGTGCATTAACGTCAGTATGATCGCACCCTAGGGTTGATAAATTTAATGACCAAAACTACCAGTTATGGAAGATGTATATGGAAGATTATTTATATTAGAAGGATTTATTTCTAACATTGGGTGGAATAATAAAGAAACCGATGAACATGAAGGATGAAGAATGAGAGGTTCTTGAAAGAAATGCACTAGGAACGATACAACTGAGCCTGGAAACATCGATGGATTTCAATATTTCGAAAGAAAAGGCAATGAAGGAGTTGATGGAAGCATTGGCTAAACTGTATGAAAAACCCTCGATGTCCAATAAGGTATTTCTAATTAAGAGATTATTTAATATTAAGATGTTATAAGGTGGGTCTATTCTAGATGATTTAAATTAATTTAATATGGTTACTAATCAACTAAGTTATGTAAAAGTGGGCTTTGATGATGAGATCAAGGCTCTTCTAATGTTCTACTCATTGCTAGAAATATGGAATGAATTGGTCATGTCTATAAGTAACTTTGTCTCTGGTTCAAACACTTTAATTTTTTTTGATGTTTTTGGTGTTATCGTTAGTGAGGAAATGTGACAAAAAAGCACAGGTGATACATCAGATAATGTGTTAAACATGGAAAACACGGGAAGACAAAAGGATAGAGGAAATGGCTTAGGGAACTATGGGAATTCTAAGAAGGGAATATCCAAATCCATATTTGGAAAGATAGAGTGTTGGAATTTTTGGAAGAAAGGACATCTGAAGAAAGACTACAAAGATCCAAAGAAACAAAGAGATGGACAGCAGGAGAAAAATCAAGAAGAAAATGTAATAGGTGATGTGTTACAAGATGCTCTGATTCTTTCTGTAGATAATATTTATAAGTCTTGGGTAGTATATTCAGGGGCTTCATTTCATTCCACACCCCATAGGAAACATTTTCTATATTATGTTCAAGGTGATTTTGGATAGGTTCATTTGGGTGATGATGCTCCATGCAAAATTGTTGGAATGGGAAAGGTAAAAATAAGGAAAAGCAATGGAAAGAAATGGTTGTTGAAAGAGGTAAGACATGTTCCATATTTAAGGAAAAATATGATTTCAATAGGGCAATTGACAAGTGAAGGTTGTATATCCATATTTACAGATAAGGTGTGGAAGGTCACCAAAGGATCATTGGTGAAAGAAAAAGGAGAGAAGGTAAGTACATTGTATTTATGTACTGGTAATATTGACTCTTCTATCTCTTTAGCTTCTATAGTAGTGGATAGAACACTATGGAATCATAGGATTGGACACATGAGTGAGAAGGTTATGTAGATACTTCACAAAATAAATTTGTTGTCAGGTCTTAAGCAAATTGATTTGGATTTCTATGAACATTGTGTTTATCAAAAACATAAGAGAGTTAGATTTCTTATATTTGGAAAAGAAAAGAAGAGTGAAAGGTTAGAGCTTGTGCATACAGATATATGGGGACCAACTTAGGTATCATCTATTGGTGTCTCTCATTATTATGTTACTTTTATTGATGATGCAACTAGAAAAACTTGGGTTTATTGCATTTGACAAAAATCTGATGTTTTTGATACTTTTAAGAAATGGAAATATTTGGTTGAGAATGAGACAGGAAAAAAATAGAAGTGTCTTAGATCAAAAAATGGAGGTGAATATTGTAGCAAGGAGTTTGATGATTATTGTTCATACCTTGGGATTTGTAGAGAGAAGATAGTTCCAGGAACACCACAAGAAAATGGTGTGTCATAAAGGATGAATATGACAGTCATAGAGCATGCAAGGAGTATGAGATTCCATGTTTGTTTCCCTTACAATTTTGGGCAGATGTTGTAGATATTGTTGTTTAATTAATAAACAGAGGACCTTCAGGATATTTTGATGATATAGTTCCAAAGGAGGCACAGACATATAAAAAGGTAAACTATTCTTTTTTGAAGACTTTCGGTTATGAATCATTTGTCAATATTGATAAAGAAAATAGAACAAATCTTGAGGAAAAATCCAAGAAGTGTACTTTTATTGGATACAATGTTAATGATTTTGTTTATCTCTTATGGGATTATGAAAATAACAAAATAATTAGGAGTAGATATGTCATATTCAATGAGAAGGTCATGTACAAAGATTAGTTGTAGGGAAAGAATAAGAAAAAGAAAAATGAGAATACGCAGTGCTTGATGAGATCAATGAAAAAGAAATTCCAAAAGTACCAGAAAATCAAAATGTACAACAATAGGATCAACATGTACCTCAAACTCCTGCAAGTGTTGTTAGAAGATCTACCAGGTTAAGTAGACCCCATGAATGATACTCTCCTTCAATGTATTATTTATTGTTGACCGATTCCGGTGAACCAGAATGCTATGAAGAGGAAATGTAGGTAGACACTAAAAAGAAGTGGGATCAAGGAATGAAAGAGGAAATGGATTCCTTGGTAAATAACTAGACTTAGGATTTGGTTCAGTTCCTGTAGGAAAAAGATCATTTTAGAATAAACATGTTTACAAATTGAAGGAAGAAGATAGAGGAAAAAAGTGGTAGAAGGATAGACTTGTTGTAAAGGGGTTTGAACAAAAGAAAGGTATATATTTTGATGAAATATTTTCTCATATTGTTAAAATGACTTCAATTAGGACTATTTTAAGTCTTGTGGTAGTAGAATATTTACATCTTAAAAAATTAGATGTAAAAACAATTTTTCTCCATGGGAATTTGGAGGAAGAGATTTATATGCAACAACCACAAGGATATGAAGTTAAAGGAAAGGAGAATTTGGTATGCAAATTAAAGAAAATATTGTATGGCCTAAAGAAAGATCCAAGGTAGTGGTATTTGAAGATTGACAGGTTTATGATAGAACAAGGTTATAGTAGATGTCATTTTGATCACCGTGTTTATTTTAAAAGGCTAGAAAATGGAGGCTATATTATCTTGCTATCGTATGTAGATTACATGATTGTTGCAGGGTCTAATATGTAGGATATAAATGTTCTCAATAATAAATTAGCTAATTAATTTTCAATCAAGGATTTGGGTGCTACAAAGAGAATCCTTGGTATGAGAATAACAAGAGACAAGAAAAATAAAATATTGACATTGTCTTAGGGTGAGTATATAGAGAAGGTGTTGGATAGGTTTAGAATGCAGAATGAAAAACTAGTTAGTACACCTTTGGCCAACCATTTCAAATTAACTAAGGAAATGTGTCCCAAGACATGGGAGGAGATATAATGCATGTAAAGGGTCCCTTATTCATCAGTAGTTGGCACTTTGATGTATGCAATGGTTTGCACAAGACCAGATATTTCACATGTGGTGGGAGTTGTGAGCAGGTATATGACCAATCTAGGTAAAAAAAAATAGGAGGCAATAACGTCGATTCTTTGGTATTTGAGAGCTACTGCTACTAATGCATTATGTTTTGGAGGTTGAGATTTTGTTCTACATGGAGATGTTGATTCATATATGGAAGGTGATAAATATAGCAGAAGGAGAACCACAGGGTATGTGTTTACTATAGGTGGAACAACAGTAAGTTGGATTTCAAAACTGCAAAAGGTTGTTGCACTTTCAACAACAGAGGAAGAGTATGTTGCTCCTACAGAGGCTAGTAAAGAAATAATTTGGTTACAGAGGTTTATGGAGGAATTGGGAAAGAAGTAGGAGAATAACAAGTTGTATTGTGACAATGAGAGTTCCATTCATCTTGCAAAGAAATCATCCTTCCATTCGAATACTAAGCATATACAACTCAAGAAGAATTTCATACGATCTATCTTGGAAGATGGACATTTGAATTTGGAAAAGATACACACTAGCCAAAATCTTGCAGACATGTTAACAAAGGGAGTAACCAAGGAGAAACTAAGTTCCTTCTTAGATTCAGTTGGTATTGAAGAATGAAAATGAAAATGAAAAATTTTCCAAGTCAAAGAAGGATCATAGTCTATCATATAAAGCAGTGATGAAGTTGTTGAGATCAGTCTCCAAGTGGGAGATTGTTGGTTGTGGAGCCTGATTATCTTCCTGATTCAGAGGTCTTTTTTTTCAATCATGTTTATACCCCATGAAGGATTTACACCCCAGAATACTGTACTCTCCTCCACATTGGGGAGTGTAGAGGGGGGTTACCCCCTCTATGGGGTCTGGGGGAAAGTGGGGCCCCAACGGGGGTTCAAGGGAAAGTGTTCCCCGAAGGAAAAAATTCCTTATAAATGTATATTGTAATTTAATTTTAAATATATACCGTTCATTATAAGGTCGAAGATCTGATAGTAGAAGTTATGTTAGGATTTTTTTCCCTATAAGGAAACCCTCTTTTATAAAGGAAATGTATTGTGGCTATATATCATTGTGAATATTGTATTCTGAGTGAGAAGATTGCGAGAGAAATAAGAGGAAGTTACAACGGGTGTGTTGTAGGTTGTATCTGTTCATTTTTTGGATAATAATAAAGGAAGGAACTGACAATTTCTCTGGTGGATGTATCCTACAGTAGGTGAAGCACGTATATGTGTGTCTCTATTGTATTTTTTATATTCTATGTTTTATTTCCACATTTGTTTCATTTTATTGTTCCATGATCCTATTTTTCTAACAATAAGGGATGATTATCTGTATGTATGATTGTTTCCTTCCCTAACAAGTAGTGCTTCCATTTCTTTACACTTTGAACTAATGCATACAACTCTTTATCATATGTAGGATAGTTAACAACGAATTGGTTAAAATTTTCAGAGTGGTAACATATAGGCTTATGATATTGCATCAATAATGCACCCATGGCGTATCTGTTGGCATCTGTATCAATATCGAAAGGCTATTGAATGTTTGAAAATGATAATACTGGTGCAATACTTATCTTTTCCTTCAAAATGTTGAAGGATTTTTGTTGCTTTCCTCCCCACTAAAAAGTGTTCTTTACAATGGTTAAGTGATGCAGGAGAATCATATAAAGCCCAAGTGCATGCCTAAAACCACGGGGACAGTTGGACGCACAGATGCAATTAAATATGTTTTTGCGGAAACATTGTGAATTTCAAAGTCTAAAGCATTAATGTGATGGACAGAAGGAAAGTGCATTTGCATTTATATCTAAAGATCCAAACTGATTTTGTAGCATATGTTCCTATCCATGGATGTAATAGGAATTTAAGTCTGTTTAATGCAAGTAGGTGGAATTAATTTAATAGATTATACAGTTTAGGATATTAGAAGGGAAAATGGATGATAGACACCCTCAACCTTTGTATCATTGTAACATAATTTAGATTTCTTACGTTGTAGAGCTGTAGAGGAGAATAGAGAATTTTATGCATTCTAGTTGTTGTTATTTACCATGTATAGGAGCATTGGAGTCAATAGAAGACATATTTGATTCCAATCTATGTCTTTTTTATGGTTGTTGGACCACCTGTTGAATGGTATGTTACATGCTAGTTTATATTCTCGGTGTGCATTTTATTTCAATGAAATGTGTGTGTGTATGTTCTAGAATTCTATGTTGAATGTTTGAATTCTGGACAAGGGGGGAATAAGTTTTAGTTGTTTCTCTTTCTGAGAACTCCTACAAAGAGTGCAATGGAGGGTATGCAAGGAGTGTGTCGACCAGGACATGAGTTTCATCTCAGAACTCTCAGAGGAGGTTCAAGTTGTCTTTATAGGAATAAGTGCTAGCAAGGCACATAGTCATGCAAGGTGTGATCAGGATGACTGAAGAAAGTGGAAGGACTTTTGTTGCAAAGAGGTGCATAGAGTCGAAGGCCCAAATAACCAGGGGTTGTTTGAAAATTGTCGTAAGGAGTGCATGCAGGGACCCTTTTGGAAGCCTTAAGCTCACAAGTGAAAGATCAGAAGGGATAGAACCTCTGAAGTGTTCAAAGGGAGGCAGAGGTCAAAATCATCTCATAGAATTCAAGTTCAGGAGGGAGGACGCCAAGTCATATGGCTAAAATTCCTCATGGAGTTGAATACAGACAGTGGAATCGATTCAAGGAGAAGTGTCGAAGTTCTGTGAACCATTGGATCCGATAGACCAACAGAGGTATTAAGACTGAGTGTCTTTCAACACCCATAAGATCAGGAGGAGTGGTGACCATTAGATCCAGATCAACGAAGACCGTTGATCTCGTATGCGAAGTTGTGTATCAGAGTTCGGGGAATGGAGTGACCAGTGGTTTGGGTCGAGTGTTGTGGATTTTCGATTGGAAAAATCCTGATATAAGGAGGGCCATTGGATCGATGGAGTCACACAGTCATCGATCTCATCGAAGGCATGATTTTGGAGTCAGGGATTTGCATAGGGAGAGGAACGACTATTCATTGTTCTCTCAAGTTTTGAAAGTCGAAGACTCGTGTGAACAAGTGGCAAGGATGCACTCTGTAAGTGGAGTAAACAAAAGTGGCAGGTGGAATGCACCCATCTCTTTGGGTGGAGTCAACCTTTTTTGACATATCACAGTTCGGGGATTCATAAGGTGAGAGCACGAAAGGTTGGTGCTCCAACTCGTGAAATCCTGAGTTGCGAAAGGTGCTCATGTTAAGGCTTTGTTGTGGTCATATTGGTGTTAGTTGTGGAGCCTGATTATCTTCCTGATTCAAAGGTCTTTTACTTTCATCCGTGTTTATACCCCATGAATTATTTACACCCCAGAATTATGTACACTCTTCCACGCGGGGAAGGGAAGAGGGGGGGTACCCCCTCTGTGGGGTCTGCGGGGGCTATCCCACCGGATGGGGGGTCTAGGGGCAAGCGGGCCTCCAACGGGGGTTTGGGGGCGAAGCCCTCAAAGGAAAAATTGCCTTGTAAATGTATATTGTAATTTCATTGTAAATCTGGACCGTTCATTATAAGGTCGCAGATCTAACAGTAGAGATTATGTTAGGTTTTTTTTCCCTAGAAGGAAACCCTCTTTTATGAAGGAAATATACTATGGCTATGGTTGATGGAAAATATTGTATTCTGAGAGAGGAGAGTGTGAGAGAAATAAGAGGAAGTTACAATGGGTTTTTTTGTAGGTTGTACCCATTCATTTGCTAGATAATAATAAAGGAAGGACCTGGCAATTTCTCTAGTGGACGTAGCCCACACTAGGTGAACCATGTAAATATGTGTCTCTCTTGTATTGTGTATCTTCTGTGTTTTGTTTCTGCATTTGTTTTATTTTATTTCTCCACGGTCTTGTTTTTCTAACAACTGGT
Source organism: Picea engelmannii (assembly GCA_009831015.1). NCBI lineage: Eukaryota > Viridiplantae > Streptophyta > Pinopsida > Pinales > Pinaceae > Picea > Picea engelmannii. The sequence continues at coordinate 64,765 of ML794306.1, forward strand.
ATCAGAGAAAAAGGTAACTCGTGGGAAAAAGAGGGTTCCTGGTTCGAGTTGGAGCAATGTCGAAAGATGGAAAGTTTAGGGTCGAGAAATTTAACGGCCAAAACTGCCAATTATGGAAGATGCAGATGGAAGATTATTTATACTAGAAGGATCTATTCCTACAATTGGGTGGAGTAGAAAAGAAGTCGATGGCCATGAAGGATGAAGAATGGGACATTCTTGACAGAAAGGCTCTAGGAACGATACGGCTGAGCCTGGCAGTGTCGGTGGCTTTCAATATTTCCAAAGAAAATACAATGAAGGGTTTGATGGACGCATTGGCCAAATTGTACAAAAAACCCTTGGCATCCAATAAGGTATTTCTAATGAAGAGATTATTTAATATGAATATGTTAGAAGGTGGGTCTGTTGCAGATCATTTAAATGAATTTAATATGGTTACCAATCAACTAAGTTCTGTAAAAGTGGACTTTGATGATGAGGTCAGGGCTCTTCTAATCTTGTGCTCGTTGCCAAAAAGCTGGAACAACTTGGTCATGGTTGTAAGTAACTTTGTCTCTAGTTCAAATACTTTAAAATTTGATGATGTTGTTGGTGTTATCCTTAGTGAGGAAATGCGATGGAAAAGCACAGGTGAGACATCAGGTAATGCATTGAACATGGAGAACAGGGGAAGACAAAAGGATAGAGGAAAGGGCTCAGAGAACCACAAAAATTATAGGAAGGGAAGATCCAAATCCAGACTTGGAAAGATAGAGTGATGGAATTGTGGGAAGAAAGGACATTTGAAGAAAGACTGCAGACCTCCAAAGAAACAAAGAGATGGATAGTAGGAGAGAAATCAGGAAGCAAATGTAACAGGTGATGTGTTACAAGATGCTTTGATTCTTTCTGTAGATAATATTTCTGAGTCTTGGGTAGTAGATTCAGGGGCTTCATTTCATGCGACACCCCATAGGAAACATTCTATAGATTATGTTCAAGGTGATTTTGGACAAGTTTATTTGGGTGATGATGCACCATGCAAAATTGTTGGAATGGGAAAAGTAAAAATAAAGAAACGAAATGGAAACCAATGGTTGTTGAAAGAGGTAAGACATGTTCCGGATTTAAGGGAAAATTTAATTTCAACAGGGCAGTTGGCAAGTGAAGGTTGTATATCCATATTTACAGATAAGACGTGGAAGGTCATCAAAGGATCATTGGTGATAGGAAATGGAGAGAAGGTAGGTACATTGTATATATGTACTGGTAATACTGACTCTTCTATATATTTAACTTCTACAGGAGTGGATACAACACTATGGCATCATAGTCTGGGACACATGAGTGAGAAGGGTATGTATATCCTTCACAAAATAAATTTGCTGCCAGATCTTAAACAAATTGATTTGGACTTCTGTGAGCATTGTGTTTATGGAAAAAAAAAGAGAGTCAGATTTCTCAGAGTCGGAAAAGAAAATAAGAATGAAAGGTTAGATCTTGTGCATACAGATGTATCGGGACCAACTCAGGTATCATCTCTTGGTGGCTCTAATTATTATGTTACTTTTATTGATGATGCAACTAGAAAAACTTGGGTTTATTGCATTCGACAAAAATCTTATGTTTTTTATACTTTTAAGAAATGGAAAGCTTTAGTTGAGAATGAGACAGGAAAAAGTTTAAAGTGTCTCAGATNAGATAATGGAGGTGAATATTGTAGCAAGGAGTTTGATGATTACTGTTCATACCATGGGATTCGTAGAGAGAAGACAGTTCCAAGAACACCACAAGAAAATGGTGTGTCATAAAGGATGAACAAGACAATCATGGAGCGTGAAAGGAGTATGAGATTGCATGCTAGTTTGCCCTTACAATTATGGGTAGATGTTGTAGATACTGCTATTTACTTAATAAATAGAGGACCTTCAAGCTCTTTGGATAGTATAATTCCAGAGGAGGAATAGACAGGAAAGAAGGTAAACTATTCTTTTTTGAAAACTTTCGGTTGTGAAGCATTTGTCCATATTGATAAAGAAAATAGAACAAAGCTTGAGGCAAAATCCAAGAAGTGTACCTTTATTGGATATGGTGTTAATGATTTTGTTTATCTCTTATGGGATTATGAAAA
>ML794306.1:67792-107838 GCA_009831015.1 Picea engelmannii
AGAATGCAAAACCAGTTAGTACACCTTTGGCCATCCATTTCAAATTAACTAAGGAAATGTGTCCCAAGACACATGAGAAGATAGAATACATGTCCAAGGTCCCTTATTCATCAGCAGTTGGCAGCTTGATGTATGAAATGGTTTGCACGAGACCAGATATTGCACATGCAGTGGGAGTTATGAGCAGGTATATGAACAATCTAGGTAAAGAACATTGGGAGGCAGTAAAGTGGATTCTCACGTATTTGAGAGGTACTACTGCTCATGCATTATGTTTTGGAGGTTCAAACACTTTTCTACAGGGATATGTTGATTCAGATATGGTAGGTGATAAAGATAGAAGGAGGAGCACCACAGGGTATTTGTTTACTATAGGTGGAACATCAATAAGTTGGATTTTGAAACTGCAAAAGGTTGTTGCACTTTCAATAACAGAGGGAGAGTATGTTGCTGCTACAGAGGCTAGTAAAGAGATGATTTGGTTACAGTGGTTTATGGAGGAATTGGGAAAGAAGCAGGAGAACAATAGGTTGTACTGTGATAGTCAGAGTGCCATTCACCTTGCAAAGAACTCAACCTTCCATTCGAAGACTAAGAATATACAGTTGAGTTACCACTTCATACGATCCATCTTGGAAGATGGACATTTGAAGTTGGAAAAGATACACACTAGCCAGAATCCTGCCGACATGTTAACAAAGGGAGTAACCAGGGAGAAACTAAGTTCCTTCTCAGTTTCAGTTGGTCTTCAATAATGAAGATGAAGATGATAAATTTTCCAGGTCCAAGATGATAATATATAGTAGCGGTGGAGTTGTTGAGATTAGTCTCCAAGTGGGAGATTGTTGGTTGTGGAGCCTGATTATCTTCTTGATTCAAATGTCTTTTACTTTCAGCCGTGTTTATATGCCATGAAGTATTTACACCCCAGAAGTATGTACACTCTTCCATGCGGGGGAGTGCAGAGGGGGGGTACCCCCTCTGCGGGGTTCGGGGGGGCTATTCCCCCGACTGGGGGGTCTGTGGGCAAGCGAGGGTTGGGGGGCAAAGACCCTGAAGGAAAAATTGTCTTGTAAATGTATATTGTAATTTCATTGTAAATATGGACCGTTCATTATAAGCTCACAGATCTAACAGTAGAGATTATGTTAGGGTTTTTTTCCCTAGAAGGCAACCCTCTTTTATGAGGGAAATGTATTGCAGCTATGGTTGATGGTGAATATTGTATTCTGAGAGAGGAGACTGTGAGATAAAGAAGAGGAAGTTACAATGGGTTTTGTTGTAGGTTCTATCCCTTCATTTGCTGGATAATAATAAAGGAAGGACCTGGCAATTTCTCTAGTGGATGTAGCCCACACTGGGTGAACCACGTAAATCTGTGTCTCTCTTGTATTGTGTATCTTCTATGTTTTGTTTCCGCATTTGTTTTATTTTATTGCTCGATGGTCCTATTTTTCTAACAATTGGAAAAGGGGCTGAAGACGGGGCTTACATCTTAAGCCCATTCACAATTTCATGTTTTGGTTATTTCCAAGAGTTATGGAATTTCATTTAAAGTTCCCAACTCATGAGACCTGAAATCCTTTGTGGGTTTAAACAAGGAGTTCACTTAACCCTTTTTGTTTTTTAGAGAATATCCTGCATGGATCTCAGCCTGAGGGTAGGAGGTATGCACCAGTTGTTGTATCAGAGCCCAGAACAAATTATTTTGATTTCTAAAGCAAAGAGAAAAGAGGAATTTTACATACATGCCACCGAGAATAAGAGAAAGGCCCATACCTGATCCAACATTGGAAAGAGAAATTCATGAATTACATACCAGACTTGATGCTATGGAGACATCACAAAGGAGAATAGTTGATATTGGGTATATCAGCGAAGCTGAAAGAAAAAATGAAGATAAAAATGAAAGAGAAGAATTTGCAGTCGAAGATGTTGCAAAAGAACTCTTATTCAGGGTTGTTGCAAGGATAGGTGCTAGGGAAAAAATGGACATTCCAATGTACGAAGGCAACCTAGACGTTGAAGAGATTCTAGACTAGATTAGAGCTCTAGGAAAACACTTCGACTATGAGGATGTCGAGGAAGACAAGAAAATCAAACATGTCGTTACTAGAATTAAAGGGCATGCATAACTGTGGTGGGATGAACTGCAGGCTGATAGACGTTGCAAGGGAAAGAAGAAAATCAAGAGCTAGGATAGAATGTTTGCAAAAATGAAAGCCAAGTTTATACCCAGGGATTATCCAATAAATTTGTTTCAGAGGATGCATAATTTGAGACAAAAGATGATGTTAGGAAAAGAATACAATGAAGAGTTCTATAGGATAAACATCAGAGCATGTCATCGGGAAAGCGATGATGAAGAAATTTTCCAGGAATATGAATGGTCTATGATATGACATTCAGGACAAGATTAGCATGATGATCATCTGAACTATAGAATATTCTTATCAAATGGATCTAAAAGCTAAAGAGAAGCTGAGTCGAAAGAAAGGTCAAAGAGGCTGAGGCAGAAGTCAAAGCAGAGGGAAGATAATTGCCCAAGACAAAACTCAGAAGCCTAAAGAAGAGGGGAAGAAACCTCAAACTCAATCTGAGAGAGGAGGAATCTCATAGGGGAGGTAGTATGCTGATAGAAATAATTTTCCTTGAGCCAGAGGAATAGGAAGAGGCAGAGGAGGTGAAGTGAAATGCTTTATCTATGGAAAAATCAGACATAAATCCTATAAGTGTCCAAATAGGAAGAAAGATGGTGGTGAAACTCACATTGTCGAAGCTCAAGGATGGAATGTTGAGGCAGAGGATGCTAAGGGCAGAAGATCTTTGATGATGTGGAAAATTCTCTTGAAATCAGAGAAGGAGCTAGAGAACCCAGCCCAAAGAAATAGTCTATTTTGGACTGCTTGCAAAACCAAAGACAGGATATGCAAGGTCATAGTGGATAGCAGTAGCAGAGATAATCTTGTATCCATAGAAATGGTAGAAAAACTAGAGCTGGAGATTGTTGTGCATCCAAGCCCATACAAAGTTTCATGGCTAAAAAAAGGACATCATGTAAATGTCATTAAACAATGTTTAGTTGAATTTAAAATAGGAGGATATAAAGATGAGGTATTATGTGATGTCATTCCCATGGATGTTTGTCATCTATTGCTGGGTAGGCCGTGGAAATATGATAGAAATGAGGTGCATGAGAAAGAACACATACACTCTGGAGAAAAATGGTAGGATGCACATGTTGTTGCCAATTAAGGATAAAGAGGTGAAAAAATAGATGAGAAACATTGTACTTCTCATGAGTGGGAAGGAAATTCTTAAGGAAGTCAAGAAGAAGGAAGAAACGTAATTCATTTTGGTTAGGAAGCCCATAATTGTTTTGAACAACACTAGGATAGATGATTTACTTGAAGAAATCCAGGAGTTGCTGAAAGAATTTGCTGATATAGTAGTGGATGAACTACCTTGTTCATTGCCACCTATCAAGAGTATAAACCATCATATCGATCTTATACTTGGAACTAGTTTTCTGAACAAAGAAACTTATTGGTTAACACCGCAAGAGAATGAAGAAGTTAAGAGACAGGTACATGACTTAATGAACAAAGGATTGATTCAGGAGAGCTTGAGTCCATGCATTGTTCCAGTAGTGCTCAGCCCAAGGAAGGATGGAGGTTGGAGAATATGTATAGACTCAAGGGAAATCAACAAAATTACCATCAGGTACAGGTTCCCATTTCCAAGGATGGATGACTTGATGGATTGCTTGAGTGAAGAAAATTTTTCCTTAAAGATTGGTTTGAAAAGAGGATATCATCAGATTAGAATGAGAGAAGGTGATGAATGGAAGACAACATTCAAGACGAATGAAGGGATGTATGAATGGCTTGACATGCCATTTGTCTTGATGAATGCACCCAATACTTTCATGAGGTTGATGAACGAATTCTTGAGGGATTTCATTGGGAAATCCATCATTTTATATCTTGTTGATATATTAATTTTCAGCAAAACTGAAGAAGAGCATTTGAAGCATTTAGCTACAGTGATGAGAAGGTTACATTAAGATAAATTGTTGATCAACATGAAGAAATCATCATTTATGAGGACATAACTCATTTATTTGGGTTTTGTTATTTCTACAAATGAATTGAAAATGGATCCGGAAAATATAAAGGCGATTAAGGATTGGCCATCATCGAAGAGCGTGTTTGAAGTTCGAAGCTTCCATTGTTTGGCTAGATTCTATAGGAAATTCATCCAAAAATTCAGTGGAATTAGCACACCGATGATGGATACGATGAAGAAAAGACATAAATATTTTCACTAGATGGAGGAAGCGAAGAAGAGCTTCAACCTGCTGAAAAAGAAGATCATTGAGCAACCAATTCTGGTTTTGCCAGATTTTAGCAAGACATTCCAAGTTAGGTGTGATGTAAGTGGATTTGCCATTGGAGTGGTCTTAAGCCAAGACAACAAGTCAGTCTTGTAGTTCAGTGAAAAACTAAATGAAGAAAAGATTAAGTACTCCATGTATGACAAAGAATTCTACGCAGCCATACAAGCGCTGAAGAAATGGAGGTACTATTTGGTTCCAAAAGAGTTCGTTTTGTATAGTGATAATCACGCTTTGAAATTCATGACTTGACAGGAGGATTTGAACCAAAAAAATGCTAAATGGGTTGAATACATGCAGAATTTTACTTTTGTGATCAAGCATTTTTCTGGAACTGCTAACAAAGTTGTTGATGCTTTGAGCAAGAAATGTTTTCTTATGAAGGAATTTAGAGTTAAGACTTTGGGTTTTGATAACCTCAAATAAATGTATTGGGATGATCCATATTTCAAGGAGGCATTTGAGGCATCTGAGAATCCAATTCTCAAGGGAAAAAGCCAATGGATAGAGTACATGATCTAGGATGGACTATTGTTCAGGGGAAATCAGCTATGTATTCTGAAATGCTCCATGAGGGAGAATTTGTTGAAGGAAAATCACAGCAGAGGATTGGCCAGACACTTTAGCCATGAAAAAATGTTCTCAAGGTTGAATGGATCATATTACTAGCCAGGGATAAGGATAGACGTGAAGAAATTTGTGGACAGGTGCAAAATTTGTCAACACACAAAGGGAAAAAGGAAAAATGTAGGGTTATATTAGCCATTACCCATACCCGAAAGGCCATGGGATGAAATGAGCATGGATTTCATATTAGGAATGCCAAGGATAGAGAGGGGATATGATTCAATCTTTGTAGTGGTAGACAGATTTTCAAAGATGGCACATTTCATACCATGTCGTAAAACCAGTGACACAACTCATATTGTGAACCTGTTTTTCAAGGAAGTCATTAGACTTCACAACTTGCCAAGGAGTATCATTTTTGATCAAGATACCAAGTTCGTAGGACATTTCTAGAGGACCTTATGGAAGCAGTTGGGGACAAAATTGTCTTTTAGCTCATCGTATCATCCTCAGATAGATGGATAGACAAAGGTCATGAACAGGAGCTTGGGAGATTTTTTAAGGAGCTTAGTGACTGAACTCCACAATCAATGGGATCACATTCTTCCACAGGCGGAATTCTCTTACAATGATTCACTCAATAGAAGAACAGGGAATAGTCCATTTCAAATTGTATATGGAATGCAGCCAAGGGGAGTCTCTGAATTGAAAGATTCAGAACAAGCTGAATTTAGGAGTGCTAGTGCAGAGGAATTTGGAGAAGAAATGAAGGAGCTTCATAGCAGAATCAATGAGCGATTACAGAGTTCAAGTCAAGAGTACAAGCATAGAGAACATCAACACAGGCGATAACTTCAATTTGAAGTTGGTGATTTGATTCTTGTGCATTTGAGGAAGGAAAGGTTCCCAAGGTGAACATACAACAAGCTGAAGATGAAGAAAATTGGAATGTGCAAGGTCATAAAACATTTTGGGGCAAACGTGTATGAGATTGAATTACCTGATGGGGTTGGAATCTCATAGATATTCAATGTCGCAGATTTGTACCCTTACAGAGTTGAAGAAGCAAGGGAAGAATATGAAAAGGAAGAAATTCCATGGACGAAACAAATGCCTATAGCTGAAAAGCCATAGATGGAAAGCATAATTGACAAGAGGATTAGTAGAAAGACCAGGAGAAAAGAGTATTTTGAATACTTGGTCAAGTGGAAAGCACATCCAATTGAAGATGCTAACTGGGAGGATTAAGAAGAAATTCAAAGACATGGACAAACCATGCAAGAGCTCATGAATAAGAGTTCATGAAAATTTTCAAGCAAGGGAGTATGATGCAGGAGCATCGTATAAAGACCAAGTGCATGGCTAAAACCAAGGGGATAGTTGGACATGCAGATGAAATTAAATACATTTTTTTGGAAACGTTGTGAATTTCAAAGTCTGAAGAATTAATTTGATGGACAAAAGGAAAGTGCATTTGCATTTATATCTGAATATCCAAACTTATTTTGGAGCGTATGTTCCTATCCACAGATGTAATAGGAATTTAAGTTGGTTTAATGCAAGTAGGTGGAATTAATTTAATATATTAGATAGTTTAGGAGATTAGGAGGGAAAATGGATGATAGACACCCTCAACCTTTGTATCATTGTAACATAATTCAGATTTCGTAAGATGTAGAGTTGTAGAGGAGATCAGAGAATTTAATGCATTCTAGCTATTGTTATTTACCATGTATAGGAGCACTAGATTTAATAGAAGAAATATTTGATTCCAATCTATGTGTTTGTTATGGTTGTTGGGACCACCTGTTGAATGGTATGTTGCAGGCTAGTTTATATTCTCTTTGTGCATTTTATTTCAATAAAATGTGTTTTTGTATGTTCTAGAATTCTATGTTGAATGTTTGAATTCTAGACAAGGGGAGAATGAGTTTCAGTTGTTTCTCTTTATGAGAACTCCTTCAAAGAGTGTAGTGGAGGGTCCGCAAGGAGTGTGTCGACCAGGGTATGAGTTTCATATCAGAACTCTTAGAGGAGGTTCAAGTTGTCTTTATAGGGAGAAGTGTTAGCAAGGCACATAGTCATGAAAGGTGTGCATAGGTTGAGTGAAGAATGTGGAAGGACTGTTGCTGCAAAGAGGTGCACAGAGTCGAAGGCCCAAATAATGAGGGGTTATTTGAAAATCTCTGCAAGGAGTGCATGCACGGACCCTTTTGGAAGCCTTGAGCTTGCAAGTGAAATCTCAAAAGGGATAGAACCTATGAAGTGTTCAAAGGGAGGAGGTGGTGGAAATCATCTCACGAAATTCAAGTTCAGGATGGAGGACGCCAATTCATTTGGCCAGAAGTCCTTGTGGAGTTGAAAATGGATGATGGAATTGTTTCAAGGAGAAGTGTTGAAGTTATGTGAACTGTTGGATCTGATAGACCAATATAGGGATTAATATTGAGTGTCTTTAAACACCCATAAGCTCATGAGGAGTTGTGACTGTTAGATCCAGATCAATGAAGACCGTTGATATCGTATGTGAAGTCGTGTATTAGAGTTAGACGAATGGAGTGACCAGTGGTTTAGGTCAAGTGTTGTGGATTTTTGATTAAAAAAAATCTGATACAATGAGGGTCATTAGATCGAGGGAAGCACATAGTCGTTGATCTCTTCGAAGGCACGATTTTGGAGTCAGGGATTTACAGAGGGAGAGGAATGACTGTTCGTTGTTCTCTCAAGTTTCTAAATACAAAGACTCGTGTGAACAGGTGGCAAGGACCCACTATGTAAGTGGAGTAAACAGAGCTGATAGGTGGTGTGCACCCGCCTCTTTGGGTGGATTTGAACTTTGTTGACATATCATGTTTCAGGGATTCGTAAGGTAAGAGCACGAAAGGTTGGTGCTCCAACTCGTGAAGTCATGAGTTTTGAAAGGTGATTACGTTAAGCCTTGGTTGTGGTCATATTGGGAAAGGGGCTAAAGAAGGGGCTTACACCTTAAGCCCATTCACAAATTTGCATTTCAGCTATTGCCAAGAGTTGTGGCATTGGATTCGAACTGCCCAACTCGCGATACCCAAAATCCTTTGTGGGTTTAAACAAGGAGTTCAATTAACCCTTGTCGTGGTTTAGAGAAGATCCTGTGTGGATCTCGGCCCGAGGGAAGGACTTCTGCACCATTAAGACATGCAAAAAAGTTGTGATGAAAGAGAAATTGGCTATGAATCTCCTCCAATAATAAAATGCACCCAAGAAGCTTCGTGTTTTGGTTACAGTTGTGGGCTTAGGACAATTTACAATTACATCAACCTTGGAAGGATCAACTTTTAATTGTCCTCCTCCTACAATATGACCTAATTACATTAGTGCAGTCTTTCCAAATTCACATTTGGATATTTTTACATACAAATTTTCCCTTCACAAAGTATTCAATACTTTTTTTACATGCCTTACATGTTCATCCCAAGTCCTATTGAATATAAGAATGCCGTCTAAATATACAATTACAAAATCATCTAGAAATGGCCTGAATACATCATTCATCACACGCATGAAGGTTGTCATAGCATTACAAATCCAAAATGACATAACTAACCACTCAAACAATCCTTGTTTGGTTTTAAAGGCAATTTTCCATGCATCATGTTCTGCAATGCTGATCTGATAGTATCCATTGCACAAATCCAGCTTAGTGAAATAAACAACATTCTTTAATTGATCAATTAAATCATTTATATGAGGAAGAGGGTATCGATTTTTCATCATGATATTTTTTAAGGCTAGATAATCGATACACATTCGCCATGTTCCATCCTTCTTTGGAACCATCACAATCAGAGAACCACAAGAAGATGAAATGGGTCTGATGACCCCTTGATCCAATAAGCCTTGTAATTTATTTTTTATTTTTTTCATCTCTACAACTGACATATTGTAAATGACCACATTAGGAAGAGGAGAATCTTGTTGAAGATGTATTTCATGTTGGATTTCCCTCTTATGAGGTAATCCATTTGGTTCCTGAAATATGTCATCATACATAGAAACAATATCCATTAATTCTTTCTTATGAGAAGGATCACATCCTTGGAAGGCATCATATGTTCCAACATCATTTTCCCTTACGAACATGAGTACATATCTCTTATTAGTGTTTATGTGTCTCTTCATTTGTCCTATAGTAACAGTTTTTTTATTTACCTTCATGTTGTGGGCTCTAAAAATATATTACACTCCCCCTTTAGTAAGGTGATATTTATTCTCATGACTAAAGAAGATTTATTTTCTATCATGAAGATAAGGAATCCTTAGCACCATGCTACATATATCAAGTGATACAACATCCAAATCCACTTCATCAATCAACTTTGAAGTAATAGGAAATTTGACCTGGCACTGCTTGGTGACATTAAGTTTTTCTTTATCACATACCCAACTAAGAGGATAAGGCTTTGGATGTGGTATACTTTCAAGACCCACCTTTTTTACAAGTGCTTCAAATATCAAGTTTACTTGGGAACGTAGATCAAACAATTTATCTATCTTAGTGTGCTTAGATAAAACTCTTATATGAAATAATTCATTCCTCTTTCTTTCGTCATCATGAGATTCATTATTGGGATTTGAACTAGCATTAAGGGTGATCCGGATTATTTTTGGCACGAAATGAGAGCGGAGATATAACATAGAAATATTTAGAGATATTACAAGACATACAACAATATAACAAAGATATAGTGGAAATAAACAAGATTCACATATATACAGTAAGACATGATTTCTATTAATGAAATAAATGTACAGAAACTGTAAAAGTACAGCGTGAAAGACTCACTAGAAAGATGAAAACTTATCTCTAAGAAGAGATGTGACGGCTACTCGCATCTGTGAGAAGATGATTTTTAAAATGAGGCTTTAAGGGACTTTTTAACATAAGGAAAATCCAAAACCCTAACCTTGAAAGATGAAAATCTAAAAGGTTTGCAGGCCCCGATGAGGGTAGTTGATACGTCAACTTCCTAGGAGTGTAACATTTGCATACGATCTCCATTTGGGGCACTCGATACACCGTTAGAAACATATATACAAGGACTACAACTTTTGTGTGAGAAACGAACTTCGTTCCATGTTACTCCCCATTTTCCCAAAAAACGTCATTTAGGGCCTCAAAATGGCTCCTGAAGTTCAGGACCCGAAAAACTGCTAAAAATAGTAAATTACCAAAATTGCCAAAAAATTGTTTTGAAACAGTTGGAAAAGGTGGGTGGCCACTGATATCCACCTGGATCAATACTCCCTCCTTTGGAAGCAATGTTTTCCATTGCGTTGAGTCCTCGAGGGAGAGGGGAAAGCAATTGCTGAATCTGAATCTTGGTGAGCTACTTGCCTTCCTGGAGATGTCGCACTGCTTGGTTTGTTGAAGGTTGTCATGAACCTGTGGCTGGAAGGGTTGGAAATTTTCAACCAGTCTGACTACATGAGATGACTATGTGTAGAAGGAATCTTTGCGCTTTGTTGCAACCTTGTCGACCTTCTTCTGTTGGATAGAAGGTTCTTGGGCCGAGGCTATAGTGGTTTCAATATCCGTATGTTCACCTTTTGAACAGATTGTGAAAAAGCTAAATTTTGTAGTATGAGATACTACCTTGCAACACTTTTTAGGTGGGACAATAGTCAAAATTACCTTTGGTATTCTGTAGAGATGACCCCCCAAAGTAATAATGACACTACGAGTTCGAGACTCATAAATAACAAGGCGCTTCCACCTATATGGTTGGCCGAACAAAACATAATAGACATCCAATGGGGAAATACCACATAATACCTCATCCTTGAAGGGATGGATGCCGTATGAAAATCGACACTATTGGCTGATATCAATATCTCGTCCTTGGCAAAGCCACTCGATGTTGTATGGTTGCAGGTGTGGTGTTGTCGACAATCCTAACTATTTAATGAACTATTCTGAGATGGGGTTCTTTTGGATTTTGATATCAACAAAAAAATGCAGTGGGGTCCCCTTCACCCACATCTGTGAATGAATAAGGAACTCCCCCTCTTTAGGATCTGTTGGTTCTTCTAGTTGAATTGTTGCGATCGAAACAATAACACTTGGATCTGCATCGATGTTTTGTGTTTTACCAGTATTTTTAGAATCTGAATCTAAATCAGGGTTCGACTCCTTGTCTTTGATCTCGGCCACCAATGAATGTTTTGAGCGAAATTCATCGGTGTTGTGCCCCATGATTTTTTGGAAATCACACAATTTTCCAGTGTCCTTCTTCATCTTTCTGTGACCCTTCTTTTCCTGTGCGTTGGACTAGTTTTTTTGAGACTGTTTGTTAGGTTCGTATTTCTCATACTTTGGTTGTTGCGGATTTGAAGATCCAAAATCCCATTTTTTTGGTGTTTAAAATTCTTGTCGATTTCAGCAACATATCGATAAGTAGAACCGAGTGATGAGATGTCCATAAAATCCATTTCATTTTGGATGTATCTGTGTAGAGCCCCACGATATTTCAGAACCAGATGTCACTCAGATTCTTTGATACCCAACTTGGTGTGCAAGGTATGGAAGGTATTGGTGAACTCCAGAACTGCTTGGCCCCTCTCTTGTCGTAGTGTGGTCCATCTTATGTACTGGTCCTCATAGTTTCCAACATGGTAATACTGTTCTTTTACCTCATCCACAAAACAATCCAAAGTGGTCTCGGCCCCCATATATTCCAGACTCATTTGTGGAACTCTGCTTCCAGTAATTTTCCCACCAATGTTTGACATGGGGGAGATATTTAAGGAGTGTGAAGGTTGTCTTTTCTCTGTTGAAAAAATTGTGAATAGAGAAATAACCTTCTAGCAGATTTAACCATTTGTCTAGGGATTTTGCATCTATTTGTCCTTCAAATACAATAATATCATAATTAACTTCTACCTTGAAAGGCGAGGTTCTTACAAAGTGGTTGTTTGATGAAGATGCGCCTATTTCTATCGACAGTCATTGAAGGATGTGGGAAAAATTATCCATCATTTCATCCCTTTGTCGCGTGAGAGCTTGCTCAAGCAACAGATTGATAGGATCACCTGCTCCATCATTTTTATTTTCTTTCACCATTGATGGTTTCTTGGGTGTGCGAGAGTTATTGTCTTCAAGAGAGAAAATCTCGAGACCCAACTTGATATACTCAGACCTCATCAAGGACATGCACTGAAAAAATGATCAAGAACAACCTACTCTGATACCACTGATCCAGATTATTTTTGGCATGAAATGAGAGCGGAGATATAACAAAAAAATATTTAGAGATATTGAAAGAGAGACAACAATATAATAGAGATATAACAGAAATAAAAAAGAGTCATAGATATATAGTAATACATGATTTCTATTAATGAAATAAATGTACAGAGACTGTAAAAGTACAAAGTAAAAGACTCGCTAGAATGGTGGTAGCTTATCTCTGAGAAGCAATGTGATGGCTACTCGCAACTGTGAGAACATGATTTTTAAAATAAGGCTCTAAGGGCCTTTTTAACATGAGGAAAAACCCTAGCTCTGGAAGATGAAAAGACAAAAAGGTTTGCGGGCCTCGATGGGGGTAGTTGATACATCAACTTCCCAGGGGTATAAATTTTGCATACGATCTCCGTTTGGGGTGCTTGATACACCGTTAGAAATACTTATCCGAGGAATACAACTTTTTTGTGAGCAACATCAAACTTTGTTCCATGTTGCTCTCTGTTTTCCCAAAAAACATCGTTTAGGGCCTCAAAATGGTTGGGGAAGTTCAGGACCCAAAAAACTGCTAAAAATAGTAAATTACCAAAATTGTCAGAAAACTACTTTGAAGCCAATTGGAAAAGGTGGGTAGCCACCAATATCCACCTGGATCAAACCACTGTGATATTTTCCTCAAACCATTGTGGTATTTTCCACAAACCACTGTGGTCTTTTCCTCATCTCCTGAATTAGAACCAAGATCTTGTTGCACTGTAGCAATGGTCTTTGTCTTCCCCTTTCCATCAAAATGTTTCGGTCTTTTCTCTGGATGTAATTTCCAACAGTGTTCATCATCATGACCATTATTATTGTAATGAGTGAAAGATGAATTTCCTTCTTCCCTCTTTATAGTGGCAGTCTTTTTGTCCTTCCTTTGAAACTTTCCTTTAAATTGATTATGTGGGAATTTGGAAGGTTTGTTTGTGGGATCTTCTTGAACACGATTTTCTTTATTCTTAAGGTGAGTGGCTTGCACACAAACTTCGTCAATGCTGGTGGGGTTAAATAGTAGTAAAGTATGACGTATATAACTGTGAAGTGTGTCAATATACTTCATTAAAGTTTCATAATAATCTAAAGGAATGTTTAATGCAAGATCTTTCTTCCTAAATTCTTCTATGAAATGTTGTACAATTTGACCTTTACTTTGTCTTAAAGTTTGTCATTCCATCATTTCTTTATGTAAATAACCCAATTGATAAAATTTCTTGTTTATTGCTGATTTAAATTCCAACCATGAGGAAAGAATATTAATGCACTTACTTATGTCATGAAGTTTTCTTTCCCACAATAAGAGAGCAGTTCCTTCCAATTAAAAAGAGGATAATTGTACTTTCACTTCCTCTTCATCAATTTGTTGTACATGTAAATATACTTCAACCTATCGGATCCAATCATCTAGCTTCTCAGGATTAGCATCTCCATTAAACATAGGTAAAGCAAATTTTACATCAAACTTTAATAATGGTTTCTTAAAACTGGCTTTATGACTAGCATTAGAATGATGATAATGATGAGAGGAAGAAGAGATAGAACTCAATCATGAATATGGAGGCTGATGGGGGTCTCCTCCAGCCTCTTGATTCACTAAAGCATTATCATCTCCTTGTGCTTCCTTTTTCTTCCCTTTCTTCTTCATCCTCTTCTCATAGTCTCCATACATTTGCTCGACCATTTCTGACATGCGATAGAAGACCATATGGAAGTTTTTTTCCTGTTCGTCATGCTTGTCCTCTTTGACCATTTTCTTCCTTTGGGATGCACTACCAATCTCTCCATTGAAAGTATTAAGTGTTCCTTCACCTTATTTATGCTTTTCCCTAGTCAACATTCACACTCAACAATTCAATTCAAAATATGATTGCATTGATACCAACATGATCTGGGATCTTTCCATCGATGTGACATATTAAAGAATTGTATTGAATGAGCATAAATTGAAGTGCACCATAAAGAAGGAAAATATCAATAAGAAAGAGACATAAGCATCAAATCTAAACACAAAAAACTTGATAATGGAGTTTGTCCCTGATGGACTATGTCTCTGGGTCCTTCTCTCAAATGGGCAGGCCTTTTTATTAACTCAACAAAATAATTTGGAAAAATACATAACTATACCTCATTCTGGAGTTAAGTTGTAGAAGTTTTGCTCAAATCAGAAAAAAGCCAACACCATTGAATTCATGGCATCAAATTACCCAAAATGACTATCTGAATGCCTCAATCTAACACTTGCACTTCCAGGCCCATGAGAAATTTTGTCTCAGTTTTCGTGCCTACCAACTGCAATAAATATCTATACTCCTGCATTTTTTCCCATGCCTAACCATATTCTATCGCATCCACTCCCTTAGCACTGGCAAAAAAGTGAATTTAAATAATTAAATTCCATCGGATGTACCAACACATGGCTAGTAGGTTGGTTGTATTCATGGGAATGGTTAACATTTAGGGTCCGAGAGGTCAGGGGTTCGAATCCTCTCCGACCCATTTTGGATATTGGTTTCTATTTACAAAGGGTTATGGTAGGGTCCGTCGGACCAACCGCTGGAATGCGCATCGGTCGATCGATACCCATCGCCGAATATACCACTGCATATATATATATATATATATATATATATATATATATATATATATATATATATATATATTTAAATTGTCAGATACCAGCCCTCATTGGGAAAATTGTGGGTGCCACGTGGTGCCTGTCGATTGTTCCATGTAGCGCCCTCCGATTTACTACCCGATACAGTCCACTGCCCATCTGGAGCTGACGTCACATTCCATTTATCAATATGTTTTTGAGCCACATGGCATCCCTTGAGTGGTTCTTGTGGCAACTTTCCATTGGTCCACTTGGCACCTTGAAAATGCCAAATCCTCCTGACATGTGGCAGCCTATGGGGCTACCACATGGCATGATGATGTCATCATTACATCATGTTGATGTCACCCTTTACAGTAAGTTGTTGACATCATGTTGACATCAACAGTATGGATGTTGATGTGTCCCT
The DNA here is from genome assembly GCA_009831015.1 of Picea engelmannii. NCBI lineage: Eukaryota > Viridiplantae > Streptophyta > Pinopsida > Pinales > Pinaceae > Picea > Picea engelmannii. The sequence continues at coordinate 83,037 of ML794306.1, forward strand.
CAGTTGACTTGATCTAGTTAACCAAGCTTTTACTGGCCATATTTTTCAATTCATAACTCCGTTTGAAGAACCATTTATGTCGCTAGAAATATTGCAATGTGCTCTTCGTGATGATGCCAATTTTGTTGAGTTTTGAGCACTCTGAATTTTTCCTTTTCTCCATCTGTTGATGTTATTATGATCTTCCTGGGGAACTTATGAGAATTATGAGTTACCCTTAGGGTTCCATCGATCCCTTCGAATCAAGGATACAACCCCCTTTCCTTGCCCCGTCCTACTTCCCTGAAATATAAGTGTAGAGAAACTATAACTACCACAATCACTGCCACTATCACTACCACTTTCACTTTCACTATCACATCAACATGTAACCTGTCAACTTGTCACTGTATGAAACCTGTAACATCAACTTGTCACTATATCCATCCATTCACATCAACTTGTCCAACCTGTCATTGCCACCGATACTCAAACAAATCCTTTCACATGGATCCTATACCAAGGATACCTCTTAAATATATGTCCAACATTACCAACACATTCCTCTACCAAGCATATACCAAGATCACCAACATACCATCACAAGATACGTGTCTCCACCAAGTACCAACTTGTACCATGCACCATGCATCAACTTGTGTACCACAACCTGTACCAAGTGCATTAATCATGAAACAACACATGTTCAACCATCAACCACATATTCCAAGTACCAATCATGTATCATACCATGTATCAACCATGTACATCAACAATGTACATCAACTCCTGTACCATACCATGTATGATATACCATATACCATGAAATGTGTCTCAACCATATACCATATCATGCCATACACCATATGCCAATAAACGAAGATATGAACCAACAATATATCTCACCAAGTAGACCTCAATGAACATGTACCATGCATCCAATTATGTGCCTCAAGTAATAAACCAAATCTCACAAACACATGCCTCAAGCATGATCCTGAATATCACAAATATGGAACCTCATAACAAAATATACCATTTCTCAAGTATGTACCATAACATGTAATCAAACCATACAAAAAGATAGCCAATAATGCTTCTAATCAATGTACCATAACATCATAAATATGTATCGTATCACATACTCTCATCACCATGCATGTACCATAACACCATAACCATAACCCTTAAGGCTTACCTATGATATTGTAGATGAGTTGTTGTACTGTAAATTGACCTATAACTCTTCGACGGTACTCAACAACCTGGTACCAACATCTCTTCTCAAACTTGCATAATATTTTCACAGATACACAACTTTTCCTTCTACATACCAAGGATGTCCATGCTTTCCTCCACTGCAGCATGTGTACCTATGCTTCCTGCCAACCTACAACTCCCAGATACCTCAAGAACTAGGGTTTGTTGCCACCCCAAGACTTTCACCTTCAACCCTCCTTTGCTAACTTGGAAAAATTCCATCACAACCTTAGCAAAATATCACTAGTTCACATGATACATAATCAATGAAATAGTGTGTAAGTGTCCTTTTCAATGACTCCTTGAGGTGTTTATATATTACTTGTTCTAGGTGAATCCTCTCCTTACTTTAAGGATTTTTTGTTGCAACCACTTTACCCTTTGATTACAACTTGTAACCAACTAGGGTCTTCTTGACCACTCTTTGGGGCTTCCAACTTTACAAGGCCATATCTCCTTAATCGAGAGGAAACATGTGGCATTCCACATATCAATGGAAATGATACAAAATATACTATACATCCATGATAGTCATACCTACAATTTCACTATCCTTCATGTCTATATTCTTTAATAAACTATGTGTCTCATAACCACACCTCCAGGCCTACATGTAGACTACATCAAATGTACTCAACTAACTCACCATCAATATCGATCATGCAAATGTCAATAAACTATCCAACATATATCGACCTCTCCAAGGGTTGACATCAATCTCCAAGATCACTCTCTGTTACAGATGAATCCTCCTATGGACAAGCAGATTCACTCTTGGTCTCTTGACTCCTAAGGCCAAGACATAAAAGTTCTTAACATGGACACTAACATTCTTTTTAGATCTGATTAAGCTAATATGAAAAAAGGAAGAAGATGGATATGTACCTTTTTAACGACATTTTTCCTCAAAATATCCAAGCTGAGCTCTAATATCGATCTCCTCGACGGGTCCTATAAAACAAACAAAGGTACAACGAACTTCCTATTCTATTTAGATTAGCTCAAACATAGATCTATCTACTGAACACAAACTCATGTGGGAAGAAACATAAGTTTGAAAGAAACAGGCCAAACATTGATATATTAATAAGAACAAGTAAAAGCACTTACAATCCTTTAATGAAGGTGCAACATCTTCTTCTAGTTCTCCTTGTCCAACCCCTTTTCTCAAGTATTATACACTGATTTCATTGATGACATCTCACTTATGGGATCATAAGTTTGGTGTAATTCTCAATCTCCATCCCCCCCTTCTACCATGAGGAGGCCTCCTTATATAGGCTTCAATAGGCCTAACCACTTGAGAGATATTTGGGATAAGTTGAGGATCCCTCTCCTTAAGTTTTGGATCTCTCCTAGGATCATTCCTTGACCTAAGATTTGAACCCAACTACCTTCATTTATTGAGGGGATTGTCCCCTGATTTCTTCAAACAAACTGAATTTCTCGCAAAAAAGATAAGTGCTCCCTCAGAAGGGGTGCAGAGCACTAGAACACTCCTCTATAAGGGAGTATAGAGCACTAGTTCCCCTTGTCAGTAGGTAGGGGGGAGCTCCCTCCCAAAATTGATGTTTTAGTGGCTTTTTTAGTGGCACAAGGTTTGTACTCTTCTGTCAATTGATTTTCCTTTTTCAAAACTAGTCTTTGAGGTGCCTTAGTGTCCTTACAATGCCGTTAGAGAGATGAAACATGCAGTATGATGTTTGAACCACTTGCGACCAATGTGAAAAACTTGCAATATTTATAATGATGACACTAGCCATCATTGCAATGAGTGATTTTGACATGTAACAGATTGCCCCCAAAAGTGAGAAGTCAAAAGACGATGATGACTACAGTACTTTGTAGAATTTTTCGAGCAAGGGTATGGATGTAGAGGTTGGAAAACAATGCACACAACCATCAAACAAATATTATGACATGTTTCAAACCCAAGGCAAGCATACCTATGCTTGAGTGATAAAGACTATTTAGTTATGGCCACCATAAAATACACTGCGGATCCATAATTATATTGAGAAAAGGTATATCCATTGAAGATACAATGTGGATCTATACTACTATGACCTAAATTGATCATATCCACGAAGAATACACAATGGATCTATGAGATGACAAGACGTAGTGACAACCAATACAAAGTGGATCTATGTTACAATATATGTTTCATAGTTCAAAAGAACTCCTTCGCAACCTTGGCAAAGTATATATAAGAGTGATAACTCAACCCAGGGTCTTCTTACTGATCCTGATTTAGTATGAGTCTAACCATGTGAATAGATGTCCTAATGTCGAACATGGTAGAAACCACTCGATTACTGGTCAATGAGGTAAACCGTTAACAAGTGTGAGGGAGATCACCATTGATGTCAATGATTCCCAAGGTACTCTAGTACATTCCAATGAATGTGAATGGATGAGTTGAAGTTGAACGTATGTGGAATCATCCGATAAGGGGTCAATGATGTAAACCCATTATCGGACGTGAGGAGGCCTACCATTGAAACATGTAGGGCCCAAAGTACTAACTGGTTTCTATGTCTAACTCCTGTATAATGTGGTGAAGTTGACAGGAATAGACTGGTTGAAGGAGGGCCTTGATGTATGCCCCATCAATGAAACGAAACAGACACAAAGATGTAATTGGTGGATCAAATGAACATGGATTGACATGGGTATTGAAACAGGATATTTGTGATGGATGACTCTCGAGGCAGATACTTCCCTTGAACATTGAGGCACAATAGCATAAATGTGACATGGACCAAAACTTGATGATGCAGTGGATGCTGTGACTTTTTTCAGGTGACCCAAAGGAGTAAAATAAACTCAAAGGATTGTCTTACTGAAGAGGTTTAACGGATTAAAATTCATACAAAGACAAAGTGTCATGTTCAAGGGTGACTATAAGAGTTACTGGTAGTGTTCTCAAAAACTGCTTGGCTTGCTTCTTTCAATTTTTCCCCCATCCAGATAGATGGGTACCTCTTTTTAATTTAACTAGCTCGAGGAGGGTAGCACATTCTCAATGTGACTCACCTTTGGTAAGTCCCTCTTCCTTTGTTTAGAGAACTGGAAGAAGTAGGGGTTTGGTCTCATATGGGCCCTTCAATGCATGATTGTTAACGAGTCCAGAGAAGGTAAACTTAGTGGTTTTTCATATTTAGAGAGTCTGAAAACAACTTAAAGATGACTCCAATGTTGTCCTTTTTCGTAATGTTAGTCTTGCGAGGACGAAAAAGAGATAAATTATCACTCGGAAGATGCCCTTTCAAACCTTTTAATGAGTGGGAAAGGAAGCAAGATCAGTTGAAAATATTTTCATGTTTAGAGAGTCTGAAAAGATTTTATAGAAGACTCCACGAGGTTCCTTTTTTGTGTATCCATGCGGGTTCAAAAAAGAGATAAAAGTTTACGCGACACATTCTCATGTGTTTCAGATTGAGAACGAACGAAGGCTATTCTCTTGAAGGTGACAAGATAAAATGAACAAACCCACTTCAAAGCCTACCAATAAATTTAAAACTTCATTCTAGGGGATTAATAAGCCTCCAAATATTTCTCAAAAACCCAAAAATAACTATATCATATGTGAAAATGAAATGTATAATAGTAAAAAGGGGTAAAAAATGTCATCTACCATTTCATTTGTGCAAAGATTTGTAGCAGTGGAGAATTTATGTTTTGGAGATGGATCTTGAATTGTTTGGTGCTGGAGATACAATTGATCATTTTCCTCACTGTTTGGACCAGGTTAGCATTCTTTTTCCTCTCTTTCTTTTACATGATTCATATTTTGTTTTAAGGCACTAAAAAATTATAAAAAAATGATGCCCTGGGTCAACCCAAGCACTCAACAATCTCGACGCTCCTCCAAAAATCATTGGTAAGCATTGAGTGGCTTGGAAAACGCCCCTATTAACCAATATAATTCATGCCAATGCTCTGATGTGGTGGCTATGGGGAAGCTTCCTCAAAAAACAACAAGAAAAATGCCCAAAAATGGCTCACGCATGCTCAATATGTGAGGAGGGCGTTTTGAGTTTTTGAACATTTTAAATGGCTAATGTAAGGGTGGATTGATGCCCTGATGTTAATGTGAAGAGGACATTGTTCTTTTTCAAAAACAAAAAATCTTTTTTTTTAAGTTTTTAAAATTGCCAAAAATTCACCGAAATCATGATTTAATGAATTTTGTTGTTAATTGCAGGTGACTTCAGAAACATGCTTGAGTGGAAAGAAAGAGAACACGAGCTAGATGATGTGGCCTCTCTGCAAAGTACCCAAGAGAGAGTTGTGTTGATAAATTGCTGTCTCCTCAAATATTTCAAAATGTAAAAGTTGAAGCAGGAGATTCTTCTTCTCGAATACATGATCGAGTTGTGGAACGTTGCAGAGAAAGGGTTCCAGAAAGGGATGCATATTCTAGCCATCAAGTTGGGGGATGTATATTTCATAACCGGTCTTTTGAAGAGAGGTGTTCCTATATCTTTATCCGGGAAGAGGGAACTTCTTGCACCTGTGGATGAGTATATGGAAAACCATTGTGTCCCAAGAGCGAGACTAGTGGGAGGAAAGATTGCAATCAAAGATATCAGACAATTAACTCTTTGATCCATCATGTTTTCCATGACAAGTATAGTAGGAAGTAAGATCTCTCACCTAGTTTCAATATCATAGGTGGCCTATGGTTTACAGTGTTTAGAGCCAACACTATTTAACTAGAGTGCATGGTTTCTCCACCATGTAAAGGAACAAATTACGAGATGCAGAGGAGGCTAGCAGAAGAAGTTTGGATATGGTTCATTTTTGGTTTCATTTTTTTTAGAGAACATTCCCTAGATGCAACCTCAGATTGCATTAGTAGTGCATCCAATGGGAGAACCACGTATGGAACAAGCCTGTCCCTGAGACTATGTTTGGATTCAAATTTTAGATTCACTAGTGGTTTCTTTGCTTGGCTGAGACGTCAATTTATTGTGATATAAGACTTTCCATACAGTGGAGTAGATTTTCGGGGAAGAATGGACTTGGTTCTTCCAATAGGAGAGGATTGGGATGCATCAGGTAAGAAACCAAAAATGATCTTGTCAAGTTTTTATTTTATTTTAAAACATTATATTATATTTTTTGGGGGGTACATAGAAGAGTCTTTAATAGATGTATTCATTTCATCGTGCAGATAGGGGAGCAACACATCCAACAGATATGTCAACATTGGGGCATTGCGGAGATGCTTAGATTGTAGTTGATCAGGGGGTAGCAGCAGGAGGACTCCAGGAGGTTGAAAGAAACCTCCAAGGCCTCATGACAGGTATCCCTCCTTTCAAGAGGCAGGAAGTGTCATTACATCTACAAAGACACACTGTGGGGGTCTCTGAGAGTCTTAACTCTCTATTGAGGGGAGTAGCCCATGTAGTAATCTGTTACTTGGAGAATAATGTAATGCAGGAAGATTAGAATTCTTCTTAGCGATTAGTTTGTATGACGATGGTTATGGGTGTGACACACATTTTGCCTATCTATGTACCATTTTTTATGTAATCAAACATTTTCAGTCACGCCGTATATATATACATTTCTGAGTTTTTACAGTTCCAACTTATTTTCAAATGATGTCTTTTATGCAATGTGTTTTAATTTACATGATGAAATGTGATGTAACTCATTTCCTTTATGAAATCTTATCTGTGTGTGAGATATATATCCATAATGTAATTTTCTAACAAATCTGAAACAATATTAAGTTCTCTTGGTATGTGTTGATATTCGATGAAATCAAACATTTGTTCAAGATGGAAAACTCGTAGATGGAGACGTAGTTGGATAAGATTGTGAATAGCATAGATACGATTGAGTTGACATACTATGAGTTGAGAATCCAAATTGAAAATTATGTGAGAAATGCCTAGGGAAGATGCCTCGGTTAAAAGTCCGATGACAACATGATATTTTTCCATGTTATTAGTTTTCGATCCTAAACAAATACCTCCTAAACTAACCAACTCATCAGAGTGGTAAACGACCCAAGATGTGGAAGAAACATTCTGGGTGTGTCGACTAGCACCATTTGCAAAACCAACAAAGATAGGAAAGGAAGATGTCATTTGTGTATGAAAACACAAGACACAGTATAAGTGTCTAAGGAAAAACTTGAGCACGCAAGAGAACAGACAGACCAAAAATAAAAATACAATAGTGTACAGAGGATGTATGCTATATGTCCTAGGAATAATACTTCTTCAGATAAATCCCATTCTTGGGATCACCCAGGGAAACTCCATCGTAATTGACTAGCTCGTAGGAGCCTCTATGTAGAACACATTTCATGAAGTAGGGAACATGCCATAGAGATTCTAACTTCTTTGTCCCTAACTTGTCACGAGCCTAATCATAAACGAGGACAAAATCTCCTTCTACAAAAGTGAGAGGATGGATAGACTTTTCGTATTGATTTTTGATTCATTTTTGATACGTCTCATTGATGAGAGAAACATCACGACGTGTTTCGTCCAACCTCATCAGATGTAGGAAATGTTCTTCTTCAACAGAAGTGTGGGGCAAGAGTTCTACTTTAAGCTTTAGCGAAGGAATCTCGCACTTGATTGGTAAGATAGCCTCAATGTCATATACTAACTGGAAGGAAGTGAATCTAGTAGCAATTTTTACTGAGGTCCGATAAGCCTAGAGAGCGGAGAAGAGTTGTAAATGCCAAGATGTCTTGTTTTCCCCTACCATCCAGTGGATCATAGTTTTGAGGACTTTTTTGATGGCTTCAACTTGTCCGTTAGCTTGAGGATAATACAGGGATGAGTTCTCATGGTGAAAACCCAACTTGGTATGTAACTCACTCATCATCTGATTTTGAAAATGGGAACCATGATCAGTGACAATGGCTTGTGGAACACCAAATAAAATGATGATGTGATTAAAAAATAAAAGTGTTGCAGTACGACCATCATTCCGAAATGTAGGCATATCCTCAACCCATTTTGTAAAGTAATCGACGATGATGATTATATAACCATGCCCCTCAGCTGAGGTAGGATTACACTACATGAAATCGATGACCCATTTGGAAAAGGGGTCGATGGAAATAACGGGATGCAGTGGAGTAGGGTGGGTGCATGCCTTGTTTTGAAAAACTTAGCAAGGTGGGAACTTTTTGACAGCCTCCATACAATCCTTGAAGATGGAGGGCCAGAAGTATCTGGCACGTAAAATTTCATGGGTTGTAGCCATCCTAGAAAGGTGACTGCCACAGGCTCCCAGGTGATATTCATTGAGGACGTGTTCAACCTCTTTGTGAGTCAAACATCATCATACGATGGTATCAATTCCACGATGATGTAAGGTGTCGATCATAATGAGATAAAGATGAGAGTGGTAGAGGTTACGTCGACGTTCTTAATGAGAGATATCTGTATGAAAACTTTGTGTCTAGAGATAGAGAATAATGTCTCCATACCATGGATCATAAATCCTAATGAGGAATAAAGATTCATCAGTGAGAGAATCTCTAGGATTAGTATCTTCATCATGACAGGAAAAATCACAAGTGAGTTCTATGAACACCAAGGAATTTTTGGATTTGGACTTAGCGAATTCAAGATCAAATTCTTGAAGGATTATGATCCATTTTCAGTATTTTCCCCCAAGTACCTAATGGTTCAGGATGGGATACATGGGGTTCGAATCTGTGATAAACATGGTGGTGCGTAGCATAATGTAATGACGAAATATCTAGATAGCGATGACAGTTGCCAGAGCCAACTTCTCAACATGTGAATAACAGAGTTCTGGTCCAGATAGACTTTTTCTCATGTAATAAATCACATGTTCTTCATCGAAAGAGTCCTCTTGAACTAACACCATGGCAATAGTGGAAGTAGAGGCCGCTAAGTAAAGGATATAATACTTCATATAGTATGGAGGATGCAACAAAGGAGTGTGTGTTAGTGCATGCTTAAGAGCATCGAATGATCATTGAGCATTATCATCCCAGATGAAAGTGGAATATTTCTGCATCAATCACATGAATCCTTTAGTGATTTCAGTGTAGTTACCAATAAATTGGCGAAGACAATTTTCTTTTCCCTGCAAACTTTGGAGTTGTCGTAGGTTGTTAGGTGGGGGTACAGCTATAATAGCTCTAATATTTAAGGGATCCACCTGAATCCTGTCCTTGGAGACAACAAAGCTGAGAATTCGGCCTGATTCGACAGTGAAAATACATTTATGTGGGTTCAAACAGATGTGGTAGAACTGACATCAAAGAAAAATAGCCCATAGATGACCAAGACGGTCGAATTGACTGGATGAGTGGGTAGGTAAGTCATCGAAGTATGGTTCCGCAATATGTTTGATATCATGGAATACATAGGACATGGCTCACTGGAACGTAGCCTCAACATTATTAAGGCCAAATGGTAGCTTCCTAGAAGCGAAAGTTCCCCATGGGCAGATAAATATCGTGTTATGTTGATTAGCCGGTAAGATGTCTATCTAGTTATATCCTGAGAAACCATCCATAAAAGAGAAAATTACGCTACCGGTGAAATTATCAATAATATGGTCGATGAAGGGTGTGGGGTAGTTGTATTTTAGATAAGCCTTGTTAAGATCCCTATAATCAACACAGACACGAATGGTCCCTTTTTTCTTAGTAACTGAGACGATATTAGAAACCCATTCCGTCAAGGGGAAAGGATAAATGAAACCAGATTTGAATAAATTTTCAACCTCTACCTTAATAGCCACAATCTTTTTAGGATGGACTGGGTGGAGTTTCTGTCAAATAGGTTTAACACTGAGATAGGTTTTAATCTTGTGAACAACGATCAATGGATCAATCCCATGCATCTCTTCATAGCTCCAGGTGAAGACATCACAAAATTGTTTAAATAAAACAGTGTAAGAGACCACTTCCTTGGGTGAACAATTATCTCAGAGGTTAATGTTTTCCATGATACCTTCGTTGATCAAAATATCAACAATGATCATAGATGAAATGTCGCCCAAATTCCCCTCATAAAGAGTATCTTGGGTGAGGATGGGAGATTTGGGAAATTCAAAAACATCATAAGGGAAGACAGAGTCTATGTCTTCTTGAATTTATTCCAAAGGTAGAAGAAAAGAGGATCGATGATGGCTATCATTCCAAGGTACATCATCGAGGCTAATCATTTCCATTATAGATTCATCGGAAGGAAAAATTTGGGAAATGTAATCGATTGCTGATGACAAGGAATTTAACCACGATGGCATCGAATAAGTGTCAGATACCAAGATATGTTGGTAATACGAAGAGGGAGAGGAAGATTGAATAGCAACATATGAGGTTTCGGCTGGACAAAGTGGCATGGTGTCATTGAGTGCATTGAATTCCAATAGACTGGGTACAATCCAAGGGTCAGATGATTCCAAGGATTGGTAAATCGTAGTTGAAATCATATTGATCGTGGCAATATGATGTGCAGTGGCTGGAAGTGGTGTAGGGAAGGTACCCATGAGGCTAGAGTCTTTCAACAAGCCAAAACCAGCTCTTTCATACGTGATCTTATGTCACCCATCGAATGCACATAACATCGTTGGGGGTTTATTAAGTGTGGGTGATTTCAAGCTTTTCCAATAGGCTAGAGACATGACACAAGTCTAGGCTCCCTCATCCATAATAGATCGGTGGATTTGTTGATTGTGAACGACAACATCAACTTGGAAAGCAAGTTTGTGAGAGAGTTGATATGTGACATTATCCAAGTTAAATGTGATACTATTGGACGAATCAGGATCAAACGTGCCAATATCAGCTAAGAGAATTCTACATTGACTGGGATAGTGTTGCACAACTTCTAACGTGGACATAGCACACGGTGCTTGAGCTAGATATTCAAAGATGTTGTAGTGGTAGGTGGCACATGACCTGGGATTAAAGGTATAATTTTAGATAGTGCTCTTAGGAGGCTGTAAGATAGATTCAAACACAGGTTTCTCGATCTGGAGTGGTCTAGATGGAGGACTGATGGATGGAGAACTAACGAAGGATGGTGATGGATTCTGTAAAGAACCATTAGTGATCTTCGCTTTTTTGAGTTTAATTGGCATGTCGTATGTCATCGAGTGGGTGGTTAGATCGATCCCATTGAAGAGATAGATATGTGCACTTATTGAGGCTTCATAATGAGAGGTATGGCTGGAAATTCCCCCTGGACAGGGGGTTTGAGAAACCATAGATTACTGATGTGGAAAATGTTGAGTCAGCATGATGGGTTGAGAATTCCCTTTAAAGAGTTTGTCCACTTCATCATGATGCAGATAGTCTCAAGTGTAGTGATCATCACCACAAATAAGACATAGGAACTTCGACTTCCACTGTGATTGCTTTTTGTTCGCAGGCGGTGGGTTTCGAGGTTTTGGTTGTTCATTATTATTAGTCTTTTTTGTTTTATTCTTTGCCTTTTTCTTACCTCCAGTTTATTGTGAGGGTGCAGACTGAATTTCATTCACCTCAAAGACTTGAGTATGAGAGAAGTTAGAGGATGTGGTCGGACTAGGAGCAAATGGACTTGCAGCTTGAGGTACAACTCTGATTGATAGGGGTGTAGATTGAGTTTTGACGAAACCAATAATGCCATCCGCATGTGACGAAGATGAAGGTTTGTATGGATCATTAGTGGCACGGGTAGCATTAGGAGTCAACTCATATAAAGTACCTGATTGGGAATACACCAAGTCTAAGTATTGGTCCCTGGCAATGGATTCTTCTTTGATAACCACACCACCTATAGAAACATCACAAGCAATCGGGGGTAAAAGTGATTTAGTAAACCATTAAACCAATAATTGGTCAGGAATGATTTCTTTGATCAGCCTTCGTTGTCATCTCCATTCATGAATATGGTCAAATATGTGCACGGAGTTGGTCTGAAGAAGGGAGGTCAAGACTTCAGTAATCGTTTCGTATTGGATAGGTAGTTGAAAATGGGTGAGGAAGAACATGGAAAGGGAGTTGAAATCTCAGAAGGAACCAAGTAGTAATTCAATATACCACTTGGTTGTGGAGCCCGTAAGTGTTCGCTGGAAAATAAGAAAATGTATAGTATCATCCATTAAGGTGTTTGATGAACACCATAAATGGAAATTCAATACCTGATTGTTGGGGTATTCTCCAGCTTTGTAGTCAAACTTCAGAATATCATAAGGGAGTTTATCTGGAATCACTGGCCAGAAAGGGTAATGCCATATAGGATCAGTGGTTAATCGAGACAAGTCTAGATGATCCAAAGTAGCAAGGAAAGGTAGTTGTCGATTGACCTGAGGGTGATACTAGTGTGGCATAGGAACACCAGTAGGACCGTAAACTGGGTTAGGTGGATAACTGTAACTAGTAGGTCTGCCTACATATGGTTGTTGCTGACCAGAGTAAACAGAATTCAAAGAGGGCTGAGAAACATGTGCAAGAGAAGGATAACTTGGTGGATTTTGAGGATTATAATTTGGTTGATGGGTTTGTCCATAAGGTGGATAAACATTTTGTCCATAAGGAGGATAAAGGTTTTGTTGTCCTTGAGAATGTTTCCCCCCAGGTAATAGTGGATTTCTTGAAAAAGGAGTGTGCCAAGGATTGGGCATTGTAGACACATTTTGTCCAGAAGGTTGATGATGGGCTCTAGTTTAAGGCTGCCCCCCAGAAGGAGGTTTCCCTCCAAATGGAGTTTCCCCCCCAAATGGAGGTTTCCCTCCATACTGATGTTGCCCCTCAAAATGAGGTTTCCCTCCAAATCGAGGTTTTCCCCCAAATGAAGGTTTCCCACCGAACAAAGGTCTCCCCCCAAACTGAGTTTTCCCTCCAAAAGGAGGTGTGCCCCCAGAATGAGGTTGAGTCCCTAGAATTTGGAAACTAGACGTAAACGACTGACCGATGCTGCTTAATGGATTATAGCCACCAAGAATGGTCCCTCTGGGTATTTGTGTAGGTATAGAACTTCTGGGTATAACTTGGATAGTGTTGACAACAGAAGGATTCAGTGATCTGTACCCAAGGGGAAGTTACAAGGAAGGCTGAGATGATAGTGGTGTACCAATGGGAGCTTGTCTAACCACCACATTACTGGTGGGAATAGTTGCAACATGAGGGACCATCGTAGAATCGGCCATCTGGAGAGAAATAGTGGAACTTGGATCAACAGACTGCATGTCCAGACCAACGGATGGTGCGATGGAACTCACAGTTGTACCAGTAAAATTATCTAAAGGTATGGTATAGGTAACAGATGTTTCTGGAATTTGGGATATGATAGGTATATCAACACCAATCACTAATTTGTAAATGTCTCTCACTGTGTGAGGTGGGCTTCGAACTATATCATAAGTCCAAAGGGGGTTTCCAACCAGAGGATTTGAACGAGACCCAGTCGAAATTTTAGAAGGATCAATGACAAGAAGTTCTCCGACTGAATTCATTTGGAGAAAACACCTCTCATATCCCGCAAGAATGTGGAAAGCCTCCATAGGATCTGTAACAATTCAAAAATCTTCTAAGAAAGAAAAACCTTCCTCCTGTGAGGTTATAATGTCATGAACCTCACTCTATTGAGGAGATCCCTCTGTATCATGAGGGGGTAAAAGGTTAAATTCTTCCATATTTTTTGGGGGGAAGGCCCTGTACCCTAGGAAAATGGCATGGAGGGTCGATGTTGGCGGAACCAAAAATTCTATGGAAAAAATCTATGGCCAACTAACAACAAAGAAACAACATACACTAATCAAATCTAGGAATCAAACCAAGCAAGCAAAACTTCTCTTGAAGACCGTACTAGTTGGTGATGAAATCCAACGTCACATGATCAAGTCAACAAGGGGCTAGGATATGGTGGAACAATTACAATGGAGACCTACTTAACAGAATTTTGCCTTGGTGCAAGCTTCCAAACAATAATTGTGGATTTACCCTCCAAGGAGCCCGAGTGATTTTGACCAATGTTTGTTCCAGGTATAGTGAGACTTCCCTTCACCTTAACCTTGTGTAAGTACCTAAGGACTATGGAAACTAAGGACACCAACTCGTAGTCATCTCCTGGGCAGGTACAGTCGACATTCCAGTATGAATGTATGAGCAGGATAAAAAGTCCAAAATTCTTCGAGAGAACTGAGGACAAGTGGACCGGTAGAACTCCATAGGACCTTGAATGGATTCAGAGTTCACAAAGCACCAAGACCAAATGAAACCAACCGAACCTCAATAAGAACCCTCAATACACGATATGACCACTACAAATGGTTGAACCACAGAGGGATAAGCTCCATAACTTTCCCAAATGCGACCTCGTGTGTAACCCCTATGTGAGCGTGGGATCCTAGAAATCCTATAAGACAATTGGATTTGACTCTCCCTATCATAGGATGCTAATGTTTTTTTTTTTGAAAACTTTGGAGATTTGTACTCACAACCTAATCCAAAGTGATAATCCTAGTCTAATGTTGGTGGAATATCCTAAAAAAAAAATGTTCTTGATAATTTTTAATTAGCGTTCATTTTGTATCTTTTCCTTAGTCAAAAGGTGTATGAAAGTGAAAGTGATGGTGTTATGACTAAATTCCCCAAAAATGCATAAAAGATGATAAGCAATCATTTCTTTTGATGAATGCCTATTTAAGGGAAGGAGAAAAGTTGTTTTCACTATCAAACACTATGATGCAATGTCCTCAAGCAATTTGTTTCTCACTCAAATTTGGTGTAAAGATAAAAATCTCATAAAAGTTATTCTAACATTAAAAAACAATCATAAAAATATCCTTTTGCTTTGTGTGTGAGTGATTATCAATTTTGATCTGAAACTTATAATGTCATTCATATTTTAAGACCAAAAAGGTTCAGACAAATAGAAGCAAATTTTTCACAAAAACAAACACACTCTTGTTATGATTAACAAGCAAGACAAACATCACAAAATTTACAAAATGAAACCAAAAAAAAATCAAAATATTGAAAACGTTTTGGACAAAAGACCTCAAAGATTAAATGGGATGATACACAAATCTTTGAAGTTCCTCACAAAGGTTTCTACTCAGCCATCTAAATGAGAAGAAAGCAGCACGACACCTCTAAATCAATAAAGATGAAGAGTGACTTCAAAGTAAGGAAAGGAAACATCAAAATCCCAAATAAGAAGAGATCAATTCTTAGAAATAGGGTGTTGAAGGCCAATACCAAGATGAAACTAAGAGGATGACACTCCTAAGCCAAATCCAAAATGAATAAATAACTTTAGAAGATGAAAATTCTAGAGAATTCCTCACAGAAAGGGGTAACAGTATGGTGTAAGGGGAACCAGAGCGTTCTAGCACTCTATGTAAGGATAAAGGGGGGCACTAGCTCTTTGACAACAACAGAGGGGGAGTGCTTTGCTCTCAAAACTCATAAAAACACTCAGAAAAACAAAATTCCAAGCAAGCTCAACAAATCAGGGTGATCATGATGAGATAAAGAGGCAATCAAACAAATCTAAGAATCAAAGACAGTATGGAGAAGGTCAAGAAAAGGGAAAAGGACCAAAAAAATATCTGGGAATAGAAACAAAAATCAAAGTTCCTCCCCAGTGGAGTCACCAATTTCTGTTACAGGTGAATCCTCCTGCGGACAAGTGGACTCCCTCTTGGTCTCTAGACTCCTAACGCCAAGAAAAAAAAGTTCTTAACATGGACACTGACATTCTTTTTAGATCTGATTAAGCTAATATGTGAAAAGGAATAAGAGGGATATGTACCTTGTTAATAATGCTTGTCATTACAAGATCCAAGATGAGCTCCAATCCTGAGCTCCTCGACAGGTCCTGTAAAACAAACAAAGGTACAAAGAGCTTCCTATTCTATTGAGATTATCTCAAACATATATTTATCAACTAAAGAAAAAATCATGTGGGAACAAACATAAGTTTGAAATAAATAGGCCAAGCATTGATATATTAATAAGAACAAGAAAAATAACTTACAATCCTTTGATGAAGGTGCAACATCTTCTTCCAATTCTCCTTGTCCAACCCCTTTGATAAAGTATTCTACACTGATTGCTTTGATGGTATCTCATTTATGGGATCATAAGTTTGGTGTAATTCTCAATCTCCATCCCTCCCTTCTACCATGAGGAGGGCTCCTTATATAGGATTGGAAAGGCCTAACCACTTGAGAGATATTTGGGATAAGTTGAGGATTCCTTTCCTTCAGTTGTTGATCTCTTCTAGGATCATACCTTGACCCAAGATTCGAACCCAACTACCTTCATATATTGAGGGGATTGTCCACTAATTTCCTCCAACAAATTGGATTTCACCCAAAAAAGAGAAACACTCCCTCAAAAGGGGAACAGAGCACTAGAACACTCCTCTATAAGGGAGTATAGAGTTCCATCTCTCCCTGTCAGTAGGTAGGGGGGTGCTCCCTTCAAAAATTGATGTTTTAGTGGCTTTTTCAGTGGAACAAGGTTTGTACTCTTCTATCAATTGATTTTACTTCTTCAAAAGTAGTCTTTGAGGTGTCTTAGTGTCCTTATGATGTCGTTAGAGAGATGACATAGGCAGTATGATGTTTGCGACACTTGCGACCAATATGTGACACTTGCAGTATTTATAATGATGACACTTGCCATCATTACAATGAGTGATTTTGACGTGTAACACTCTCCAAGGGTTGACATCAATGATAACCAATTTTCCAACATGACCATGATGTTCAACAATGTCCCTATGAATATATATCTTTTGTTGAAGGTTTATATTTCCTTGTTTTGTTATGTCTTTCACTTCTTGTCTTCTTATGACCAACTAATTCCACTTGTCCACTAATTCCATTGGTTCCAATTTGTAAGTATGCTCTGTCATATATCTGTCTAGACCTTCCAATTCTCTCATAAATATATCCTTGTCCATATGTCATAAGATTTCCATAAGTCTGCTACTCAACTATCCATAATGTTGACCCGTCTATCAGTGTATTATCGTGAAGGATTCTTTGTTGTAATCGATCGTGACATATTAATGTTTCTCACAATGAACCAAATATATCCACTGATCTACAATACATTTTTAAATATGTAATGAATATATCTTTCCGGAATAGTGTGTCAATGACATTCCTCTGATTTCTTCATGGGAACATTACTTCTCAATCGATCAATTTGTTATTTTGTACTTATGTTATCTGACTTCTATGAATACATCTCTATAAACACTTCAAGCTACTCGAAGGATGGTTTTATGTTCTCTAGTAGATACTACACTGACTCCCCCTATTTAAGACTCACATTTACTTGGAGTCTCCAATATGGCTGGCTTAGAACAATGGAGGAATCCACCCTAATTCAGATTAATTCTATTCTTCCTCTGTAGACACATAATCTTTATGAACTATGAATTCTTCCTTTTTGCTTGTGGATTCATTATAATCTTGCACTACAATTCCTAAAAGTAAAATCTCTTTGGCCTATTCTTTATACACCTTATCTTTTTTTATTTCTCACACTACTACTACTCTTGCGATGTTTGGGACCTGTTATTTATTTACCTGCTCTTGTTGTCTTTCTTTTCTTCTCCAAATATTTGTGTGTCTAACATCGATATTTTCTTTCATGATGGGCTTTATTATGCTTCTACAATTATGAGGACTTTGTGGCATTTGTAACATTCAATGTTGTGGGGAGCCACATAGGTATTTATTGTATGAACATTTCTTCCATATGCTCTGCAATATATAGCCTTATGTCCAAATTGAGTACAAATAAAACAATGACCATACAAAAAATTTACATACCTCAGAGTGAATGGTATTCTTTATGGTGTAGTCCTTATGAATTCCCACCTTGGTTGATCATGATATTCTCTTCTATTGATCTCTTTATCATGATTGAATCTTCTTTGTTTATTGAATGTGGAAGGTATTTTTGAAGATGTATCTCTATTATACTTATTATTATTTGATTATTGTTGATCATGATTCCTTCTTTTGAGTACTTTTACAAAAATCTTTCTCTTTTCTTCATTCTTCCTTTCTAGCAATCTGGAGTGTTTCTATTCAACTTTATTTACTGATGATGTGTATGCTACTCTCTCTTCAATGTTCTTTCTGATTTTGATGATTTTAACTCTTAATATGACAACTTCTTCTTCAAGCTTCTCAACCTCTTCTTCTTTCTTCATCATTTGAATCTTCACAACTTCTTCCATTCTCTTTTCTTCTTAAATTTGGATATTCAAGGAGATGATTTATCCTTCGAGTCTTCTTTCTTGTTGAATAATTTTTTCTTCAAGATGGCTTAAATCCTCAGATATTTCTTTGATATGATCTGTTGAAATATTATCTCTCTTCTCTGATTCCTTTCTTTTTGCTACTATTTCGGCTTCCAAACATTGCTTCTCTTCCATATGACTTTTATATGTTTCTAAAATACATTTGCCTTCTTACAACTGAGCTTTTAGATTCATGATGACCTGTTGGGATTATTCAGATATTTATTTAGAATTCTTCTTGACTAATTGTTCCTCAAGTGACTTTCTTTTCTTCCTTTATTTCATCAATTTGTCTGAAGCACTCACTAATTCCACTTCAAAATCTACTATGTCTTATTCAAAATATTCTTCTTCTGAATTTGTGTGTGATGTAGGAGCATTGCTATCGAATAAGGAAAAGTGAAAGTGGAAGCTGAAATTGACACCTCAACACATTGAAAGAACCAAACCGACTCTTAACCAGCTTGGTAGTGACGTGGAGATTTTTTTTTGAATTTCTTGTTAATTAAATAGTTGTATGTAAAGTCAGGCCACCGTTTGAAATGACAGATCATTTTAAATCCTTACACGATTGTAAGATATTAAAGGTGTTGGATATTATCCCTTATTAGTCATTAGTTTTCATTTAATTAAGTTGAGTAGGTAACCGCTAGAGAAGAAGGTGATAGAACTTAGATAGGAGGAAGAAGAATCAAAAGTGGTTGCGGTTGAGACAATTTGTTTTATTGTATTGTTTGTAAGAGATAACAGTGGTAACCATGAGTTTTTGGATTGAATAGAACATAGGAGAATTTATCCATTTACACAATGTTGATCTTGTTTTATAGTTTTACTATTGTTATGAGTTTTATGAATGTATGAGGTTCATGGTGAATGAATGAATTCATGAAAAATTGAATAAGTTTCAATTGTTTCTCTTCTGTAATTTTATGCAAGGAGTGCATACCGAACACAAGGAGTGCATGTGAGAAAGTCTTTTTTTAATTGAACCTCGAAAGATATAGTGTGCAAATTTTGTATGTAAAGTGTGCATATTAAGCGCAAGGAGTGCATATGTGAAGTCTTTGACTTGGAGAAAAATTTGGAGAAATAACTTGGTTTTTCTCATAAGATAGTGCAGAGGTCAGTTCCAAGGAGTGCACATGACTAGAAATCAAATAAGTGTTGAAGAAATCCCTTGGAGGAATTTAAAGTTCAAAGGAAGAGAAAGTACATAGGATTTAGCGAGATAAGTCCTTCAAAAGAATAATTTTTGAAGGTTGGATAGGATAAAGGATCAAGATTCACCCAGGAGTAGCCGAATCATTTTAGACCGTTAGATATTGGAGAAGTCTCACACTAGTTAGTCGTGAGGATCCTTCGGAACTCACAAATTGGAAGATTTGAAGTGAAGAGGGGTGAAAACCTCCAAAGAACGAATTCATGAAGTGGATCTCAACCACTAGTTGCGGGAGAGATAAGGATCGTTGATTGTCTAGCAAGAATTTGGGGTTTGCGATTCAGGAGAGAAAGGTGGAGCCATTGTGAAAAAGGTCAAAACCCGAAGTTCTGAAGTGGGACAAGGGTGCAATCTAAGCCATTGATCTCTGCATGTGGAGATAATTCACAATTCAAAAATCGGTAGTTGTGGAGTTGAGTGTGTTAAAGATTCCTAAAGGAAAGAATCTGAAGAGATCATAATCGTTAGTTGTTCGAATGATGAGATTTATATATCTCGTTCAGAGGAATCCTCGGTTCAGAATTTAGAAGAATTGGCAAAGGCTGCAATAAAAATGTCTGAAGCCCAAAGGGATTATGGAGATAAGCCCAGGGTCACATCCCAAGGACATATGCGGAAAGGGGATAGTGTGGAAGAGCTAGCACCCAAAATCTAAGAAAATAAGAAAGAGCTCTTAGAAGAGATCATAGGTATCATATGACCTATGCTAAAGGAAAAAGGGGCCTAAGGGAATTGTTTCAGAGGGAAACTAAAGACCCGCAGAGTTAATTCTTCTCAGTGTTATGAACATACTAGACTGGGAGGTCACGTAGCCCTTGGAGAGAAGGGGGGTTTGCACCAAGTGTTATCATATCCCGAAAAAAAGATTGAAGTTGTAATCTGTGTGTTAGGAAAAGTTGAAGGGATGTGACCGAGGGTATGTGGAGAACCACCTATAGAAAATTGTGTTGTAGGAAGATAAATGAGATATCCTCATGCAATATTTGAAGCGATGGAAGGAATGAAAAGGCTAGAGATGCCAGTGATGAAGAGAGTGAAGAAATATAAGTTGAAGAAGTTACAGGGGAATATGTGTCTGAAGAACTCTTATTGAAAGTTGTTGTGAAGTTGGGAGATAGAGAAATGATAGACAACCTAATGCATGAAGGAAACCTAGATGCTGAAGAGTTATTGGATTGGATAAGGTCCATGGAAAAGTATTTTGACTATGAAGATGTCAATGAAGGAAATAAGGTGAGACATGTTGTCACTAGATTAAAGGGACATGCAACACTGTGGTGGGATGAACTGCAGGCAGAGAGAAGGAGTAAAGGAAAATAGAAGATAAAGAATTGGGACATAATGGTAGCCAAACTGAAGGCTAAATTCATACCTAAGGATTATTAGATAAATTTGTTCAGGAAGTTGTAGAACCTGATACAAAGGAGTATGACAGTGAAAGAGTATATAGAAGAATTCTATAATATGAATATCAAGACTGGACAAAGGGAGAAAGATGATGAAAAAGTTTTCAGGTATATAAATGGTTCGAGGTATGAAATCCAGGATGATATCAGAATGATGATCATAAGGACAGTGGAGGATGCTTATTAGAATGCACTAAAAGAAGAAGAAAAGTTGGCCAGAAATGAGAGTCAACAAAGAAGAGGGAGAAGCTCAAATAGAGGTAAAGGAGTTGTCTGTGATAAGGAACATAAAATTAAGGATGAGACCGGGAAATCATATGGTCACTTTGAAATGGGAGGAACTTCTCGAAGAGGACCGTTTGGTTGGAGAAATTATTTTCCTCGAGTAAGTGGAAGAGGTAGAGGAGGTGAAGTCAAATGTTATGTCTATGGAAAGACATGACATATGTCTTGGGAATGTCCCAAGAGGAAAAAATAAGGAGGAGGAGAAGCACACATTTCTAAAGCTCAAAAGAATGATGAAGAAGAAGCAACAGGAGGACATAACCTTATGATGATGAAATTTCTTCTAAATCCAGAGAAGGAAATAGAAGACTCATTTAAGCAAACAAAGTTGTTCAGGACTGCTTGTAAAACAAAGGACAAAGTTTCCAAGATGATTATAGACATTGGGAGCACTGATAATTTAGTATCCATAGAGATGGTGGAGAAGCTAGAGATGGAGAAAAATGCTCACCCAATCTCATATAAAGTATCGTGGTTGAAGAAAGGACATCAAGTAATGGTAAGTCAACAATGAAAAGTTGAATTTAAAATAAGAGGTTATAAGGATGAGATTTGTGTGATGTAATTCCTATGGATGTTTGTCATATTTTGTTGGGGATACCATGGCAGTTTAATAGAAATCTCATTCATGATGGGAGAAAGAATACTTACACTTTAGATAAAAATGGTAGAACCCACATGTTGTTGCCAATAGAAGAGAAGAAAGAAAAGGAAGAAGGTAGTATAAGAATAATTCTCATGAATGGGAAGGCACTCTTAAAGGAGATTAAGAAAGATCATGAAATGCAATTTTTTGTAGTAAATAATCGAAGAGTCATCCTTACCAATACTTCCATATATGATTTACCTGAAGAAATCCAGGAATTTTGAGAGAATTTTGTTGATATAGTGGTGGATGAGTTACCTCACTCATTACCACCCATTAGGTTTTTTAGTCATCATATTGACTGGATTCCAAGAGATAGCTTTCCAAACAAAGTTGTGTATAGGTTGACACCTCGAGAGAATGAAGAAGTTAAGAATCAAGATCAAGATTTGTTGGATAAAGGTTTAGTCAGGGAAAGTCTAAGCCCATGTGCAATGCCAACTGTATTAAGTCCAAATAATGATGGAGGATGGATAATGTGTACAGATTCCCAAGCCATCAATAAGATTACCATCAGGTATATATTCCCTTTACCCATAATGGATGATTTGATGTATTTTTTGGGTGGATCAAGCTATTTTTCAAAAATAGACTTAAAAAGTGGATATCATCACATAAGAATGAGAGAGGGAGATGAATGGAAGACAACATTCAAGACAAATGAAGGTTTGTTTGAATGTCTAGTCATGCCATTTGGATTGATGAATGCTCAAAGAACATTTATGAGGTTGATGAATGAAGTACTGAAAGACTTCATAGGTAATTTTTCCCTTGTATATCTGGATGATATATTATTTTTCAGAAAAATAGAAGAAGAACATTTAAAACACTTGAGATTAGTGATGAGGAAGTTGAATCAAGAAAAGTTGTTAATAAACTTTAAGAAAAGTTCTTTTATGAAGACATAACTCATATATTTGGGTTTTGTTATCTCTTCAAATGAATTGAAGATGGATCCATAGAAGGTGAGAGAAATCAAAGAATGGTCATCACTAAGGAGCATATTTGAGGTGAGAAGTTTTCATGGGTTAGCAAGTTTTCATAGGAAATTTATCAGAAATTTTAGTGGTATATGTGCACCCATAATGGACAATATGAAAAAGAAACATAAGTATTTTAATTGGACAGAGGATGATGAGAAAATCTTCAGAGTGTTGAAAAAGAATATAACAGAACAACCAATTATGGTTTTACCATATTTTGGAAAGACATTTTAGGTAAGATGTGATGCAAGTGGAATAGCCATTGGAGGAGTTTTGAGTCAAGATAACAGGCCAGTTGCTTATTTCAGTGGGCAGCTGAATGACACTAAGGAGAAATATTCTACATATGAAAAATAATTTTATGCAGTGATTCAATGCTTGAGGAAATGGAGACACTATCTAATTCCAAAAGAGTTTGTCTTGTATAGTGATAATCAAGCTTTGCAATTTATTACTTGGAAAGATAAGTGGAATCAGAGGCATGCTAAGTGGGTAGAATTTATGCATAATTTTACTTTTTTCCTTAAACATATTTCTCGAAGTGCTAATAAAGTTGCAAATTCTTTGATTAGGAGGAGTTTGATTGTACAGGAATTCCAAGTGAATACCTTAGAGTTTGATCACCTTGGGGAAATGTATCAGGATGATCCAGATTTTAAGGAGGCTTATGAAGCATATGAAAATCATTTGTTAAGGGATAATAACCGATGGGAAGAATATTTAATCTAGGATGGATTTTTTTTTAAAGGAATTCAATTGTGCATACCAAGATGTTCGATGAGAGATAATTTGTTGAAATAAAAACATAGTGGAGGTCTAGCCAAACATTTCGGTCATGGAAAAGCATTTTCACAATTGAATAGTTTGTATTATTGGCCATGTATGAGGGAATATGTGAAGAAATTTGTAGATTGATGTAAGATTTGTCAACATGCAAAAGGAAAGAGACAAAACACTAGTTTGTATCAACCATTTCTTATTCCAGAAAGGCCTTGGGATGCAATTACTATTGATTTTGTATTGGGATTACCTAGAACCTATAAGGGAAGTGATTCCATATTTGTTGTGATTGATATACTTTCCAAGATGGCACATTTCATACCATGCCAGGAAAAAATGATGCTACACACATAGCCAATTTTGTTTTTAGAGAAGTTGTGAGACTACATGGATTTCCAAGAAGTATAGTCTCATATAGAGACACTAAGTTTGTAGGACACTTTTGGAGGACTCTATGGAAGAGGTTGTGCACTAATTTATCCTTTAGTTCATCATATCACCCTGAGATAGACAGACATAATGAAGTGGTGAATAGGAGTCAGGGATATTTGTTAAGGAGTTTAGTCATGGAACAAGGTCATCATCAGGATCATATTTTGTTAATCCCTAATATTGGCTCATTACCACTTAATTGGGGCATATTAGACTAGTAATGTTATTTTATTTATGTCGGCTTTAGGCCATTAAACCTCCTAGTCTCCTATATATACGAAGGAGACATTTTCATTTTGAATCATCTTGGACTTGAACATTTAAGTGGGGTAAAAGGAGGTTTCCCCCTCGAAGAGGCTTATTATATGAAATTATCTCTTTTTCAAGGCCTTGAGTACTTTTCCTGAGGTTTTTATATGCTATATTGATGTTTGGTTCTTAACATATGGTATCAGAGCTCAAGGTCTTGGGGTTTCACTGCTACATCTGAGACACCGTGGCATTTTCGCTATAACTTTTTTTCTACAACGTTT
>ML794306.1:128049-161767 GCA_009831015.1 Picea engelmannii
TCCTCAACCTCAATAGGATTTACAATGCCTTGACCTTTACATCCAAGGCCCTTTCCTTCTTCATAACCCATCTTGGTTAGTATTCTCAAACCTACACCTTTTGTATGTTTTTCTAATACACCAAAACCAACTTGATGAGAATGAGGAAAATTTGATGAGGAACCTTCACTGCATACCTCAGATATGTTTTCTGAAACAGATGTAGAAGGCACTTCTTTCAATCCTTCTTTTCTTTTGTTGTTCTTTGAATCTTTCACTTGAACCATGCTCTTTCGTTCCAAGTAGTCTTCATACAACACCTTCACCATCTCGGCCATGGAAATCGCTGAATTTCTGAACTCCTTCTCATTTTGAGAAAGTCCTCCTGTAGATGCCATTTTCTTCCTTGAGATGAGCTCTTCCCTGGCTAACATGCAAAACTCAAATTCCAAACGTCAACTAGCTCTGATACCACTTGATCTGTAGGATCTTTTAAATGACTATGGTTGAGTTTTAATTTTGCATGCGTTAATTAACCACTTGAGATACTTAGCGAAAGAATGAGGAAAGAAGAGGAATTATGACAGCCAAATACACATTTGCAGATCTAAAATTAAAGAATAAATAGCAAACCATAACACGCAAATTGATAATGGAGTTCGACACAACTTTGCCTACGTATCCGGGCCTTTGTCTCTGTGGGGGAGGCTTCTTTATTTCTGTTCAAATGCTCAAAATCACATCGCTGCAATAACAAAAGGCTACAAGACTGATCTGGTCATGTTCTCCCAGATCTCTAGAACCCTGCAAAGAAAATGACACGTAAAACGGACGTCCAGAGCTCCCAAAAATGGTCCGACAGTGTCTCCTCCTCAAAAGCTTCTCTGCATTAAACTGACTTTGGCTTGGATTTTCTCCAGCATAACTCTGCTCTGACTACCCTCTAATGGTCTCAAACAGGCCTAGTTTATATAGCCTTGAATTTGGTTGCTCAACTCCAACTTCCTCCAAGAATTTGGCCTCCAAAAATGCCCAATATCCCCCCAAAATGGAAGGAATTAGCTAATAATAGGCATATTAATAATGAAAAAACCAAACTTATAACCAGGACCCAAAATATAAAGTTCATTGGGCCGCAACCACCGAACCCTGAGCGGGAGCCCCTTTGGTGTGGTCACATCGGGCCATATGGCCAAGCGCCATTGCTCTAGCCCCTCCTTATCGCGCTCCAGCACTGGTCTTGTGGCGCTCGCATAGGGCCACAGGCCAATTGTTTTAACCTCCAGTGCATATAGGGCTGGCCCCGGGTCTTGTGGAATGTACATAGAACCGTGGGGCCAATGTTATAACCACCCGTGCATGTATTAACAACCCCTCTCCCGTGCTCCCGGTTCCATTGCACATTTATATGGTTTATGTCAAGGGCTGGGGCCAAGCCCCAACCCTTTCCCCCAACGGCTAATACACCAAACAAATTCAAATAACATTTTAGCCGAATGCTTTACAAGCACCACCCACCGACGAGCTGGCTAGCCCAACTTTCCCAGTCCTTTGCTCCAACAGGAGGTCTCGGTTTTGAATCCCAGCCGATCCAAAACTTTTAACACATAACCCAATGAACCAATCCTGGGGTGCCACATGGCAGCCCTTGACTGGGCCACGTGGCACCTTAAAAACCAACTGAATCATGACACGCCTCAAACGCTGATTGGTCCACGTACATGCCACATCATCCCGCCATACTACAACCTGTCAGTCTGTCGTACTTCCACGTCAGCCTGCCAGTCTACTGCTGATGTCACCCTGTGCCACGTGTCACCCTTTCAGTGGTGACACGTGTCACCTTCGGATATGTCCAACCGTATGCCAAATCGACCAAATCTGCATGCCACGTGTCACTCCCTGGTGCTACCACATGTTGTTGTATGGACTTGCCACGTGTTGCTGTATGGACCTTCCACATGGACTGTACGGACTGTACAGTCATCCCCTTTTTTTGCCTGTTTGACTTTTCGAACAGAACACGATATCTTCTCCATACAGAGTTCGTTTGATAAAGTAAATATACCACCATAATCAAGAAGACAAGATGCACGCAATGGCATAGGTTTCATCGCATTCTGAGCACTTTCATTTTTGAGCATTTTTCAAGCCCTATCAGGCTTCTAGATCCGATTTCGGATCAACCAAACTATACCATACTATGTACATCAACTAAGTACATCAACAATGTACCATACCAAGTGCATCAACCATGTGACATATCACATAAATCAACCATGTATGAACTCTATACCATATCAGGCATCAAGCATGTACCAACCTGTACCATACCATGTACATCAAGGATGTGCCATATCATGTACATCAACAATGTATCAAACCTGTACCATCTCATAAGATATCATCAATGAAGTGCCTCAAAAAAATCCAAGATAACCACAATAGAAAGATACAAATTAGCGAAGATGTTCTACTAAAAAATGTATAATAACATCACTAATGTGTAGCTCAATATGTACAAATATCACCAGGACATGCAACTCATACATTTATGAAGAATATGCTTCATCCCATGCACCAAAGATGTGCATCATACATATACGAATGCCTCAATAAGATACCAAAGGCATGACCATCACATCATCAACATATAACCAAGATGCATCTAAAACCATGTGCCTAAAGTATAAAGCAAATTCTAATATATCCAATATATGCATCAACAATGTACCTCAACGATTATCCCTCAACCAACATGTACAATACATCCAATATGGGCATCAAGGCATACACGAAAACTCACAAAGACATGCCTCAATCATGTTCCACAATATCACCAGGATGCAACCTCATAACACGCAGAATAACATACCTTTACATTTGTAACTGACCTGGTGCCTCTGATCATGATACATAGACCTATAGATTTACCTCAATCCTCAACAACATCGCACTAAAATATCTTCCCCATTCTATATTTTCCTCAAAGGCCTAAGCTTGTTGTCGAATAGGGCCTCATCTAGCGAGCTATATACAACCTGCGGGGGTGCCTCTTGTAGCACCTTAAATCTGACTCATGAGGGAATGCTTAATTATGGTTATAGAAAAACCCTAGCTCTCTGCAGCTCCAAAATTTTCTCTCTTCTTTCGCACTTTCTTTGTTTCCTCAGACTCAACCTCAGATTTTCCAATAGACCAAAATATTCTCATAAGATAGATATTCAATGAATGTGTGTGTGTGTAGTTATGAGAGACTCCTTGAGGTGTATTTATACTTTTTCCAAGTAACTTCTATCCTTGATATTAATGTTTCTTTAACTTTCTTGTTGCAACCACTGTACCATTTCATTAATGACTTGTAGCCAATTAGGGTCTTCTTAGCCATTCTTTAGGGCTTCCAACGTCATGAGGTAATATTTCCCTAACCGTGAGGAACCACATGGTGTACCACCTATCACTAGAAACAACATGACAAGGACTATCCATCCATGAGTGAGTTACCTGCATTTACACTATCCTTAATGACCTTTTTCCTTAATTAATTTTGGGTTCCATAACCACACCTTCGGGGCTTCATGTAGACTTCATCAAATGCACCCGTCACATATTCTGACATCAACCACTCTTTTTGACATCAATGAAAACTAATTTACAATCAATCTCAACCACGACTATGGGATATCTCAAATGCTCCAAGTGTTGACATCAATGACAACCAACTATCCAACAATGGATATTAGTGGCCAAGATCCATATGATTGTGATCATCCAAAGCTATTAGTTAGGGTACAAAGCCTATTATGTTATTGAAATCAATATAAAGTAAAAACATCAAATTAAAGATTTGTGTTTCTAGTCCATTCTTCCTATAGAAAAGGAGGTGATATTAGTTAAAGGACTTAGATAATATATGTGTCAAGAATTATAAGTGTTCTAGTTGTTAACGGTTAGGTGATATTGGTTTAATGGGCTATATGGTGAGAGGTTAGGTTTAGAAGTCATAGGTGTAACAGGTTAATGCTTTATGGTTAGTGGTTATATAAATTTAGTGTTATAAGGGTTGGGATTATAGGGTTTTGAGAAAGTGGACAAATTAGTAAAGGTTAAAGGGGTTAGGGAATATGGATTAAGGATTAGTATTATAAGTGTTAAAGGTTGTGATTTATGTGGATTAGGGGTTATATGCATTAGTATTTATGGTTTGGAAGGTATAAGTGTTAGGGGTAATAAACATTAAGGGTTAAAATGGTTATATATTGTAGGGTTTATAGCTTCATTTACTACTTGTTATAATTGATAGCTTATTGAATTCAATAGAGATGTGTTCTAGGAGTAAAGAGATTATATGTGTTATATGGGTAAAAAATTAGGGATAGTAATTGTTGGGGGTAAGGGGTTTTAGGTGTGAGTGTTTATCAATTATAAGTTATAAGGTTATAGTATGATTTATATTATAGTTTATAGAGGTTAGTTGTGATATATATTACAATAGTTAGTGGTTAAGGGTTGTAGGGGTTAGGAATTAGGGTCTATAAAGAGTTAGACATTATAGGAGTTATATGAGAAGCTAATGATGATGATGGATATAAGAGTTAGTCATTATATGGTTAGGGGTTATAGAATTTAGGAAGTTAAGTATGATATTTATATGAGTTAAGGGTTAAAGGAATTAAAGGGGTTAGGTGTTAAAGGGATCAAGGGCTATATAGTTTTTAGTAGTCATAGGTTTTATGACATTTATAGGTTGGGTCTTATACGTGTTAAGGGTTACAAGTATTAAAGGTTATATGAACATAGGGTTTATGAGATGATAAGGGTTAGGACGTATATGACTTAGGACTATAATGTGTATTTGTTATATTGTTGTTCATTGTAGTTGGGTGGTGAAAAAATTTAAATGGAATAAATATTAGGGGTTATGTGTGAGGGATTATAGAGGTTTTGGGTTATAATAGTATGTAATAAGAGATTATAGAGGTTAAGGATCATATGTCAAATTGATGAAGGTTGTATATGTAATAGGTGTTAGGAGTTATAAGAGTTAATGTTTAAGGGTTAAAATCAGAAGTTATAGGTCTTAGCGGTTATGGATTCATGGTTGCAAGGTTAGAGTTGAAATGGATTTAATGTTAAGTTTACAGGTTGTAGGAGTTTGTGGTTATATTAGGGATTATAGGTGATATGCATTGTCCCAATTATAGATTATGGATTATGTGGTTTATATTAGTGGTACATGGGTTATGTGTGATATTAGTTGTAACAGTTACATATTATACAATTAAAGTGATTAGGGGAAATGGGGAACATAGATTATAGTTGTAGGAGTCATATGTGTTAAGTGTTGTAGATTTTATGAGTTATAGGATTTAAGCGTTAAATTTTATAGGAGTTATGCCTTAGTTATTATTGGAGATGTGTGTCAGAGTTATATGCTTTAAGGGTATAGGAACTGGTGTAAGGAGTGATAAATCTTAGAAGTTATATGTATTGGGGATTATAAGTGTTTATATGGGATATATTAAAGGTTACAAGTCTTGGCAGCTTATAT
This sequence comes from Picea engelmannii, assembly GCA_009831015.1. Classification (NCBI taxonomy): domain Eukaryota; kingdom Viridiplantae; phylum Streptophyta; class Pinopsida; order Pinales; family Pinaceae; genus Picea; species Picea engelmannii. The sequence continues at coordinate 133,580 of ML794306.1, forward strand.
GGGTTATAAGTGTTATGACTTTTATTAGAGATTATAAGTGTCTAAGGTTGATAAGGGTTATATAGATTACATATTGGGGGTTACATGGGTTATATGAGTTAAATTAGAGAATATGGTTACATCGACTATATGAGTAAAGTGTTGGTGATTATAGTGGTTGGAGTTTTAATGTTATTAGTGATTATAGTGGTTAATGTTATAACGGTAGGGGGTAAGGTATTATAGATATTAAGGATTGATAAGAGTTATAAGGGTGATAAAGGTTATATGTTATAGTGGTTAGGTGTTATAGATATTATTGTTTATGGATTATATATTTGAGGGTATCTTAAGGGATATAATGGTTAGGGATTAAAGTTAATAGGTTATTGGGGTTATATTAGATATTGGTATTTACATGAATTATATTGGGATTTATATGTGAGAGGAGTTATATGGTTTAGAACTTATGGGTTATAGAGGATAAATATTATAGGTGCTATAGAAATACTCTGTTACAAATTATGTATTAGAAATTATATGTGCTAATGCTTATATCATTTAACGAGTAATAGAGCTATAGATATTAGTATCTATGCATTGGTAGACATTATTAATATTAATGGTGTGTTATTAATGTTAATGGTTAAGAGTTAGAGGATATAGGTATTAAGGTTTTAAGATTAATGGTTATAAGATTTTTTTTCTAGGCAAGTTAGATGATATAAGGTTTAGGATAATGGGATATAAGTGTTATGATTTATGGTTCATTTCCTAGGGATTATACAGGTTAGGTATTTTGGGTTATATGACTTAGATGTTAGGTGTTGTGGTTTATAACGGTTAGAAATTGATGTTTAGGGAGGTCGTAGTGTTAATGGTTATAACGGTCAAAGGTTATAGGTTTATATGAGCTCTTTTGGTAATTGAGGTGGTAAATAGGTAATAAATATTAGGGGATATAAAAGTTAAGGATATGGATCTATATATATTATAAAGATTAAAGGTTATATGTGTTATAAATATTAAAGGTTATATGTATTAATAGTCAAAGGGGTTGATGGTTATAGATATTAGTATATGGGTTATGAAAAATAGGTTAAAGGTGTTAAATATTAGAGATCATTATTATTATTGGTTAAGAATTGGGAGTTGTAGGAATTAGAGGTTAAAGATAAAGGGTTGTAAAAATCAAGGGTTATATGGGTTAAGAAATCTAATGGTTAGAATTTTATTGATATATATAGGTGTGTGTGTGTGTGTTGGGTAAAGGGTTAAGTATTAATACTTATATAGGTTAAGTGTTAGTGGTTATGCTAGTTATTACAAATTATAAGGGTTAGAAATTAAATCTTATTGGTTTTATGTGGTAAGGTTTATAAGGGTTGGTGATTATAAGGTATATATTGATTATAGTATATAGAGCTAATTAATCTAATAGTCACTATAGGGTAATTAAGGTTACAATGGTTAGCGTTTAAGGGTTATCAATGGTAGTGGTTAGAATTTGTAAGGGTAATATGTTATATAAGTTAAAGAATGTGGATTAGGGATTACAAATGTTAGGGGTTGTAGATGTTAAGTCTTCCCATGTTAATTTGGGTCAGATGATGATTGTGACATGGATTAAGGATTATAATGGTTAAATAGATAAACGTTAAAGAATATATGTGCTACTGTTGTGGTTTATAAGAGTCATGGGATATACATCCTAAGGTTTATATTACAGGGCTTTAAAGATGAGGGTTTATACAAGCCCGATGTAAGTATTCATCAAGATTATGTGTTTGAGTTATACAGGTTGGGTTATAGTGTTTATAAGGTTTGGAATTTAGGAGTTATAGGGTTAAGGTTATAGCAGTCATAACGATTTAGGATTACACATTTATATGGATTATGGTTTATATTGATTATAAATATTAAAGAGTAATTATTATAGGGGTTATATGGTTTAAAGTTATAGGGGTTATAAGGATGATTAGTTACATCAATTATTATTATATTGTCAAGAAGGTTAAGGGTGATAATAGTTAAAAAAAAGGTGTTATATGAGTTAGGTGTCACATTGTGGATTATAGGGGTGATAAGGGTTATATGGATTAGGAGTAAAAGGATATAGGGTAKCATGTTATAAGGGTGAGGGGTTATAAGTATTAAATTTAGAAGTTATAAGTTGTATGGGTTTGGGATATAAGGATTGGTTGTTATATGAGTTTAGGTTATAAAGGTTTTAGGGGATATAAGGGATTATAAGTTTCACATGTTAGTGTTATAGGTGTTAGGGGTTAAGGGTTATAAGTCTTTGGAGTTATATTGTAGGTTATAAGGGTATATTTATGAGTTATAAGGGTTAATTATGCAAGGTTGTAAAGGTAATTATAAGGTTTATGTGTTAAAGGTTCATTATTATTAGATTTTAAGAGTTTTGACATTTTGAGATTAAGGGTGATAGAGTATATGATGAAATATTTTATATACATTATATATATTGTGATGCTTAGTTATCATGGTGGTTAAGGGTTAGTATATGGATTAGTAGTTACATGTTATATGGATTAAGGTTATATATATTGAATCATGTGTGGGTTGCAATGTATAAGGATTATGATTTAGGTGTTAAAAATATTAGGAGTTATTGAGGTTAGAGATTATAGTTATATGTATTGTGGTAGAATATTATGGGATATATGGGTTATGTGTTCTAGCATTTGAAAATTTTAGGGGTTATATTATGAGGACATAATGGGTAAGAATGATGATTTATGGGTTATAGGGGTTAGGGTCAAGAGGAGTTCTATGTTTTTTCTATTAGTTGTCATAGTGGATAAGGGTTATAGATCTCATCTAAGTTAGGCATTGGTGATTATATGTGTTCTAAGGATTAATGATATTATAAGTTAACACCACCTATAGTGTTTAATAGTTACATGGTTCAAGAGTTCTAGATGTTAGGAGTTATTTAATAATGGGTTAGGTGTAAGAGGTTGTTAAAGTGAGGGTTTAGGAGTTGGGATTTTTGAGATTAAAGGTTATGAACGGATTAGGGTTGGTAATGATTTGGTGTTATAAGGGTTAGGTAATTTAGGTGTCATGGGTTAAGAATTAGGTGTTTTATGGGTTTTATGGGTTATGGATTATATTATTAGTTATACGTGTTAGAAATTAGATTAGAAATTAGAGTTTAAATGTATTAGAAACATGGTTGATTTTGGTTATGTGGCTAATACAAGGGATGACTAGGTGAATTGAGTTTATAGGTCAAATTAAGGTTATAGTGGTTATCTCGGTTGTTGGAAAAATATTCTACTTGCTAAGCAATATATGAGTTAAGGGTGATAAATGTTACAAGAGTTAATAGTGATACAATTATACATATTTTTGGGTATAAGGCTTATATATGTATATGATTTAGAGAATATAAGGTATACAGTCGAGAGGGATAAGATCATTGGGTTGCAATGGTTAGGGAATATATAGATTAAAGTGATTAGTGGTTACAAGCTTTAAGGGTTTTAAATCTTTAGAGTTAAAAGGTTTGTGGATTATATAAGTTATACACGTTATGTATTGGGGGTTATAGAAGTTAGTAGTTATAATTGTTAAGGTTATAAATGTTACAATTAATATTTACTATAGTCATTAAGGATTAGGGAGGTAAGGGTGATAATTTTTATAGGGGTCAAGGGCTATCGGGGTATGAGTTATATTCAAAGATATAAAATATACACATAAGTGTTATGATTTATAATAGCTAATGGTTATGAGTGTTTAGGGTTATGGGTAATATGTGTTAGGGGTTTTAGGATATAAATGTTATAAATATTTGGGAGTAAGGGGTTAAATAATTAGGAGATACATTAGTGATAAAGGTGAGGTGTTATGGGTTATAGGGATTGTAAATTGTAGAGGATAAAGGTTTAGGGGTTACAAGGGTTATGGTTAGGGGGTTTAAAACAAATATTAGTTAGTATAAGTGTTAGGATTTATAGGGTTTATAGTTTTTAACAATTAGGTGATACGGGTATAATGGTTTTATGGGTGAGGGGTTAGGGTTATAAGTTATAATTGTGAGTGATAAGTATTTTAGGATTAGGTTTTATTTGGATTTTGATTTATAAAGGATGGGGTTTATAGGGGTTAAAAGAAAGGGGTTATATTAGTATCGGTTAAAGGGGTTAAGGGTTATGGATTAAGGGTTAGGGTAATAAGTTTTAAGGGTTATGGATTAAGGGTTAGGGTAATAAGTTTTAAGGGTTATGAGTTAGAAGGATTACGGTTTATAATTATTAGTGATGGTTTGGAAAGGATAAGTTTTCAGGGTAATAAGGATTAAGGGTTATAATGGTTATATGGTTTAGGATTTATAGGTTATAGTTGATAGATTATAGGAATATTAGAGACATGTTATAAGAAGAAAATATGTTATATGGGTTATATGTGTTAAGAATTAGGGATGATGAGTGTTAGAGGTAAGGGGTTATAAGGATTAATTTATAGGGTCAATGGTTATGAATGTTTAAGGTATATAGGTTATAGAAGTTATGGGTTATATTAGGGTTTATAGAGGTTAGGTATGATATGTTTGTATTTTGGGGCTTTAAAGAGTTAAACATTATATGAGTTATATTAGAGGTTATAACTTATGGATGAGAGTGGTTCTAAGAGTTAGTGATTATATGGTTATAGGTTATAGAATATAGACGTTAAGTTTTAGATGTTACATGAGTTAGGGGAAAATGAATTTAAGTGGTTAGGTTTTATAGGGATTAAGGGATACAAGAGTTAGTATTTATAGGTGCTATGACATATATAGGTTGGGGGTGATAAGTGTTAAAGGTTACATATATTAAAAATTAAAGGGGCCATAGGGTTTAATTGATGATAAGGGTTAGAAATTATAGGAACCAATAGTCATAATTCGTATTGATTATATTAGGGTCATCATGGTTGGGGGTGATAAAAGTTAAATGGATTAGAGATTAGGGTTTAGGTGTGAGAGATTATAGGGGATACTAATTGCATTTTTATGGAATAAGGGATTTTAGAAGCTAAGGGTCATATGTCAAATGGGTGAAGATTAATTATTTATTAGGTGTTATAAGTGTTAGCAATTGATAATTAAAGTGAGAAGTTATAGGTGTAAGGGGTTATGGATTCACAATAATAAGGGTTAAATTTTATATGGATTTAAGGTTATATTAGAGGTTAATGTGAGTTAATGGTACAAGGTTATATGAAGTAGGGGTTATATATATTAGGCGTTAGTGGTTATATAAATGGTTACAAAGAATAGTGGTTGTGACTATAAGAGTTAGTTGTTGGGAGTAATAAGTTTTAAGGAGAAATGGTTATGAGGGATAGTGGTTATGGTTATAAGGGTTAGATAATGGAAGTAATAAGTCTTAAGGGTTAGAGTTATATATTTATTTGTTAAGGGTATTAATATCTCATATGGATTGAGAATGTGATTATAAATGATAAAAGTGGTTGTATGGGTTTGGACATATATGATATAATTTAGGGTTTATTGTGGTTAGGTTGTGGGGGTTTTGGTGTTTATATAGTATAGGGTTTAAAGGTTGCAAGGGTTACTGGTTATATTAGGGGTTATATATGATATATTTTTATCATAACTAGATACAAGGATTGTATTGTTTATATTAGGAGTAAATGATTTATGGGTGATAGTGGTTATAAGATTTAGAGATTACATGGTTAAATAGGCTAGAGAAAATACGAATTAATTTATTTTTTTTAGGAGTCATGTATCCACGGTTATAGGGTATGTGTTTAGGGTTATAGGGTTTAGGATTTTTATGGGTTAAGGGTTTAAATGTATAGGGGTTATGTATTAGAGTTAATAGGGAAATGAATGATAAATTTTATAATTTACATGTAGCAGTTAGAAAAGTTAATAAATCTTCTCATCTCCCTTAATATGTTATATTAAATCAAGAATCAGTTCAAGAACTATATATAAATTGTATTGAACTTACCTATTACTTATGACAACAAAACAGTTACTCATATATCTCCACATGTAGATGGAATCCTAAAAAAACCAAGATCAACTAACTAGTAAGTGATTTGATGAGAAGTTCTCATTTGATTCATAATGCATGGATATTTAATTTATAATAATGCCAATGAATGTTTTTTAGAAATTTTTATAATTTTCTTGGAGAATATAATAGAAATTTAAATCATAATGAAAAAATTTAAATTGATTCATAATGCATAGATATTTAATTTATAATAGTGCTAATGAATGTTTTTTTAGAAATTTCTATACTTTTCTTACATAGTGTAATAGAAATTTAAATCATAATGAAAATCTTTGAATTCATTAATTCTATCATGCTCAAATAGGTGGACATCACTCACCAAATTGTACTTAATTCTATCATGCTCAAATAGGTGGACATCACTCACCAAATTGTACTCAAGAAGACCAGGATCCGCTATTGACACCAAATAGATATTATGAGGTTGAATTTATGGATTGTCGGGAAATTTTATAGCTGTAAAATATATTGTATTCAAACTGCTAATGGAAATGATCTGACTTGGAAGTACAATGCTTAACATGCTTTTTGTACACAACTAAGGATAATGTGGAACTCTCTTATCTAATACTTATTTTTATTTGGGTTTTTATTATTATATTTTGATACAGACCATGGCTAGAAATAGAGAAAAAGAAAGAGCATGGCCAAGAATGTGATATCGATGTTAAAACTTAGGATGTTATTTGAAAATTCAGTACAAGAAAAGAAAAAAAATTGGCCAAGAATATGATATGGATGTTAGTTGGAAATTCAATACATGGGAGATACCTTGCCCATCAAGTCTAAAGTTCAAAACCCAAAAAAAAACGGAACCCAAAAGACGAGGATGATCATAATCATCATTCAACAATGAATAATCCTATTATTCATTGTAGTCAAAAGTGGGGTTTTCGAAAACTGAACTAGGTGGAAACATGGACGTTGATTTCCTAGATCAACATGTACAACCCATATCAGAAGATGGCATGGTGCAGGATCGATGACCGAGCTGGATAACTTTGCAGGGTTCGAGTCTCTTTCATTAACATTACTCAATCTCTTAAGAAAAGATTAAAGATGGGTGAGGCATATTATTCTGAATTAACTTTAGTCAATCTCTTAAGAAAAGATTAAAGATAGGTGAGGCATATTATTCTGAATATAAAGAGGACCAACAACAAGAAATAACTTAATACCAAGAGGTCAAAGTTCAACTTCTTTGTTGCAGAAGTCCAAGTGGATGGTCGCTCTGGTCACAATTATGAATTTGATCTCTCTCTACAAAGCATAAAATGAGTAAGTTCATTCTACGAGCAATGAACACCTGGGAGTGGGATGAGATCAAAAAGGAATTAGCCTAACGATGTAATTCTTCAGGTAATTGTGCAGGTTCTAACAAAGGCCAAACAGAATTTAGATCTATAACTGAGAGAAGGGGATATAAAGAGATGTTGGTTCTACTACTATTCTATATTTTTGAGATACTGTATTTTTTGAATTATTGATACTTATTTATAATTTAATAAGAATAATAAGAATGTTAAGAATTTTATATTTAAACTCTAAATAATTCATATATCCATTTCTAATAGTATATTTAAATCTAATAATTATATTTCTGAAATTATTTCTATTATATAAAAACTTATTCAATAAATAAAGTTGAGTTAATTATCAAATAAAAACAATATCTATAAATTAATAACTAATATTAAAATTTAATCCTGAATTGAAATATAACAAATTCCATACACAATATTAATTTAATTTAAAAAATAAGCACCAACATACAATTGAAATAATAAATATTCTCTTTATTTGTTATTTATTTATTATGGGTTTCATTATAACCACATTTTTACTATAGCATTCATCCAGCACTCATCCCCTATTTGTTATTATCAGAGGTTATGGAAGATGATTAAAGCCTACATAAACCTACATCTTGAATATTGTGTCCTCACTCTAATACAAATATCTGAAAAAAAAAAAAAAAAAAAATCATTACTTTGATTTCACAGAAAGTCGATGAATCGGTTCAACAGGTATTGGGTAAAGTAAAACTGGTACGTATGCTCGCTTCGTTTCTATTTAGTACGGCACTCGAACTAGTGGCTCTCCAATTGGACCTGGGTAAACTTTAATTGGTTCATCGACCGAGTCAACTGACTCTCGATCTGGAGACTCTAGATCTTCGACCTTTGCCTTAGCTGATAGTGCAGGTGGTTCTGCAATTATTCGATTGGGGTATCTATCTCGATTTGCAAGAAAAAAAAAAAATGGTTCTAGCACAAGCTTAACTATTATTATTTATTCTACAAGTTTTAACAAAGGAAAAACAAGATCCGGATCTATAGCTGAAGAAAAGTGTAGCTGGGACATAAAGGGATGTTGGTTCTACTACTAAATTGCCTAAGCTTAACTATTATTATTTATTCTACAAGTTTTAACAAAGGAAAAACAAGATCCGGATCTATAGCTGAAGAAAAGTGTAGCTGGGACATAAAGGGATGTTGGTTCTACTACTAAATTGCCTCTGCATCTAATGCTTAACCTACTGCTAGATGTGGTGGGCTTGAAGTCGAATTGGAACATAGTGGATCAGTGAACTTAAATTATTGATGCTGAATTGAATAAACTAGATTTATGATCCCATAATGGAAAGAAAAATCAGTTTACAAAATTTAGAAAACAATTAAAATAACCTGCATAATTTATTAAAAAATTAATGAGATACTAATTTAAAAAAAAATAATAAAATACTATTTTTAAAAAAATAATGAGATACTAATTTATATGGAAAGTTGTTCAGTTATTTATACTTATTTATAAACTAATAAGATTATTAGGAATTTTATATTTAATATTTAAATAGCCCATTTATTTACTTTTAAAAAGATTTTTAAATCTAATAATTATAGATTTTGAAATTATTTTTATTATATAATTTTTTTTTTCAATAAAATTGTTAATTAATGATAAAATAAAAATAATATATTTATGTTAGTTAAGATTGAAATTTAATATGCATAAAATTTAAGAAATTTAATACAGAATGTTAATTTAGAAAAAGGAACACCAACATACAATTGAAATAATAATAAAATTGTGTTTGTTATATATTTTTTATAACTTTCTTTATTTGTTATAAATGGCATTATTGACGTCTTCTTATGAGTGCATTCTTATTTGAGTTCTCAATAAAATGCAAATGATATGAAAAAGAAAAAGAAAAACACATTAACTAGAATATAGAGAAAACAAAGCTATATATAATTATTATTTTGAAAATTCTTTCATAATATAATATTATATTTGCAAAAAGAAAAAAATGTGAGAATTACACTAGTACATGGAGGGAAGGGTGACAACTAAATACAACTAGTAAAGAAGAATTAATTATTGTGTCATGCATGTAGCTATTTCATTTCATTTATGATGCTTCCAACTTGTTTCACTTCATTTCCAAACAATTATGTCATATTAATATATTGATTCTGATTTTTTTTACAATAAGATGAAACAACTATTAACAAAACAATTAACAAATTTACACCATCCTATAACAAACTATGTTAATGAGTTATCTACTTCAAACAAGCTATTAGAACTACCATGCTCCTCATGGATGATAAATTTTATTGTGAAAATGGTATTTCTAACTCATTAATAACAAGTATATTCATTTTGAATAAATCTATTTTTAAGAGGATTTTTAAATCTAATAATTATATATTTTGAAATTATTTTTATTATATAATTTTTTTTTTCAATAAAGTTGTCAATGGTAAAACAAAAATAATATATTTATGTTAATTAAGATTGAAATTTAATATGTATAAAATTTAAGAAATTTAATACACAAAGTTAATTAATAAAAAGGAACATGAACATACAATTGAAATAATAATAAAAAAAATTCTTTATTTGTTATTTATTTTTTATAACTTTCTTTATTTGTTATAAATGACACTTCTTGTAAGTGAATTTTTACTGAGTTCTCAATAAAATGCAAATGATATGCAAAATGGAAAAAAAACAAAACACATTAACTAGAACATAGAAAAAACAAAACTATATATAATTATTATTTTAAAAATTCTTCCATAATATAATATTATATTTGCTAAAATAAAAAATGGAAGTACAGCACTACATGGAGGGAAGAGTGACAATTAAATACAACTAATAAAGAGGAATTAACTATTGTGCCATGAATGTAGCCATTTCATTTCATTTATGATGCTTCCAACTTGTGTCACTTCATTTCCAAACAATTATGTCGTATTAATATATTGATTGTGTTTTTTTTTACAATAAAATGAACCAACTATTAACAAAACAATTAACAAATTTAAACCATTCTATAACAAATTATGTTAATGAATTATCTACCTCAAACAAGCTATTAAAAATGCCATGCTCCTAGAGATAATAAATTTTATTGTGAAAATGATATTTCTAACTTATTAATAAGAAGTATATTCATTTTGAAAAATACACTTAATTTAATAATAAGTATACATTTAAAAAAATATATATTATAAAAATAAATATAAATAAGTATATTTATTTTGAAAAATACACTTACTTTAATAATAATAAGTATACATTTTAAAATTATTTTTATCATAAAAAATTAAATAAAATTATTTAATCTAATGATCCAAAAAATATAATATCATACTCAATGAAATGATTGAAATTTTAACAAATTTCATACACAATATTAACTTAAAAACAAAATTTCATACACAATATTAACTTACACAGTAAACAACGAAGTCACAGTCATCATTTTCCCTAACTTGCAATGACCCCGATCGGGACTAATAAAACACACAGCAAACACTAACTAACAATTGACACCACGTTGTAGGAACACAACGACCAATGCATAATGAAGAGAGGCAACCCTCTGACTGTACATTACCATTTACGCCCAATCAACCAATTTCATCAAAAAAACGAGCTAGGTTATCGATGCAACTGTCACAACAAAAGGAGGCAGCCCCTCGACTGTATACCAATTATCATCCCCAATTACAACTTTCCAACAGCCCGATCAAACATAGACGAGATAATACTCAAAGCAATTTTCATAAATAAACAATATTAACTTAAAAACAAAAGTAAAAAAAACTATCAAATTAATTATATAAATAAATATAACAAAAACTAGTAATAATAATAAAATATTATTTTACTTTTAAAAATAATTATAATTATATTATGTTAAGTTTTAAAATACTGTCTTTTCATAGCATTTTTATAGCTACACTCTTACTCAAATATTAATAATTAAATATTATTCTAATTTTGAAAAAAAAATTATAATTATGTAAAAAAAACTATCAAATTAATTATATAAATAAATATAACAAAAACTAGTAATAATAATAAAATATTATTTTACTTTTAAAAATAATTATAATTATATTATGTTAAGTTTTAAAATACTGTCTTTTTTCATAGCATTTTTATAGCTACACTCTTACTCAAATATTAATAATTAAATATTATTCTAATTTTGAAAAAAAAATTATAATTATGATAGGTTTATCTTTGAAGTATTGTCTTTTATCTAAAAAAAAATTAAAAAGTAACAACGACATACAACAATTCCCACTTTATCCCTTTTTATTCAAATATTTTATTTAGATAATAAAGGATATATTTTTCTTTCATCTTTGCTTTTTCGTTTCTATACTTCAATTACAAAGTCGATCGATCAATCAGGAGTCAATCCAACAGTTAGTGAGCGCACCCACTGGCATTTTTGATCAACAGGTTTTCCTGGGTTTCAGGATCTAAATTTTCTCAGCCTCCTACATGTTACATGTTATTTGGATTGGGATTCGACTCTGAAACTCCATTACATAGCAGTTCAATTACCATATTGTACTCGAATCAAATCAGAGTCTGCTAATAATAGAAATTACAGGGTTGAATTTAACAAAGCACGATTGAATTTACTTAGAAGTAAGCGCTCGACATGCCTGGTTTCTATTTGGGTTTTTATCATTATATTTTGATACAGGCGATGGTAGAGAAACAAAAGAAATGAGAGATCATTGGCCAACAGTAATATGGATGTTATGTGGTAGTTAAGTAGAGGAGAGATAATCTCCCCACCTATCAAGTCTGAAGTTTGAAACGAAAAAGGACAGGATAATCATAATCAGTCTTAATGAAAATTTTGGTTCCGATCATTAATGACAAAATAATCATAATAATGGCAAAATATATATACAGTCTTAATACAGACATCCAACGATGTATAAGCATTTGTTCCAACTCATTAATGGCAAAATATATGTACAGATATCCAACGATGTATATGCATGCATTTACTTCCATCCACCACTACGTACATCAAATCAATGTCTACGGCGTCTAATTTAAATCTCACAAACCAGGAAGCTACTATTGTAATGGTTGGAGCATTGTCCTAAGTTTGGAGATTACAAGACAAATGTAGCCAAATTCAAAAGGAAAGGGTTTTCTTTCTTTCAAGATCGGGCTATCAAATATAATAATAATAAAAAGAGGACTATCAAATATAATAATAAACAGAGGGCGGTGAGGTCTTCCTGAGACATTTTTGGTTATATGTCTAAATTTATAACTACTAGTCAACAAGTTGCCCCCGTCTATTCAGTTTAAGTTCAAAGCCCGAACGAGCTTAGTGAGAAATAGAAGATAATGGTTTATATATACATAGATATTATCTTAATAATATAATAAACAAACCTTCTCTTGGTAGGAATTTTAGATATGGTTAAAGTACATGCAGGACAATGTCCTAACAAGTTTGACCTGATTTAGAGTGGGCTCTATATTATTACCTATATTATTATCATTTATAATAAGGGATTGACGCTGGAGACGATCAGAGAGAATTATAGGACAACAATAGAAAATGATTAGGACAACCAGAGGCATCTTATAAAGTTAAATTAATTTCAAATTTAACTCAATCAAAACGATAAGAGTGATAGGCGTTTCCTGCGATTTAAGGACCATATGTTTGAAGTCATAGGCGTTTGTTGCGATTGAAGTTGAATCCTCAAGATGTCCTGTAAAGCACAGAGCGTCGAAAACTCTTAAGGCTTATGATTGGCTACAACAAACAAGATGATGAGAGAGACTTTGAAACTGAAACAGGTCCAGTCTCCCACATGCAACCAAGAATGATGGATCAAAAACTTCACAAAATCGTGAAATCTGAAGGGAAATCATCCATTAATCGTGAAAAGGTAGCTCTAGACCACAGATATAATCTTCTAGACAATAAAGATCAAGGGCTAATCATTTGATAAGACTCTTATAGCTATAGACAAAGATAAGATCCAGGGTTGATCATTTGATAAGACTCTTATAGCTATAGACAAAGATAAGATCCAGGGTTGATCATTTGATAAGACTCTTATAGATATAGACAAAGATAAGATCTAGGGCTGATCATTTGATATAATCTTATAGCTATAGACAAATATATATATGCAGGGCTTGTCATTTGATAAGACTCGTGCAGGTTCATTGAAAAGGGATATACAGCCACCAGAATGATTCAACCCACATATTGGATAAGGAGCAAAAGTAAAAGAGAAAAAGTGAGACTAATGATAAGCACAACACAGAGAGCGACTCTTCCATTCGTTATAATTATAAGTGTAAGGAAGTACAGTGATCAATTGGCCGAAAGACTAACACACACATAGAAAGAAATAAAGACAGATACATGTAAAAAACACAAAAGAAAAATAGAGAGGGGGCTTTCTTGTTTTAATCTCTTTATTCGATCTCTACTGATTCCTTAGTTTCTGATAAAAAAGATTCAACTGGGTTTGTAGTTCATGCAGGAGTAGGATTTCCATGTAAGATCGATTAAAACATAAAGAAACCCTAATTTACATGGTGTTGATGAGGAAGGACACCAGTCTGCTATTTAGACAAACAAGTAATCCGCAGAAAACCCTAACTTAATTTTTTTTTTAAGGATATTTTATAATGACAAATATCAAATAGATATAGGAGACATACCGAAGATGATCTGATCCGATCTTGTTGCTTGCGTTTGTTGAGCTTTCTCTTGCTCACGCATCCCAATCTTCTTGAACCGCAGGTTTTACACAGAGACTGCCCGGATCAAAATTATAGCGTTAGTCCACGAAAATTCATGAGGAGATTAATAACAAAACTGCATAACAGAAAAAATCCAAGCAAATTAACCTTTGGTGCATTTCTCCATAGCAACGTTCTATGTATTTTGGATTAGGCCCAAGTCCTAACAACTGTTCTGTCTGGAGCACGATTCTAGAATTGAAAGGTTAATCGTTGGGCAGATACCAAGATTGAGAAGCATTCATAGCTTCCACCCCCAAGAGTTTTCACCTCAGCGACTTGCTTTTTAATTTTTTTCTCCAACGGCTATATCGTTTGCTTTTTCCATTTCTTCTCCAACGGTTATATCGTTTGTTTTTCTTCACTGTCCATATCTACATACGTTTTGCTTTTTCCCTTTCTTCTCCAACGGTTATATCGTTTGCTTTTTCTTCACGGTCCATATCTACATACGTTTCAATGTATGGCTTTGTATCATGTTTAAATGGTCATGAATCTTAGTTACTTCTTTGTCGTATGTTTGAACGGTCATAAAAGGGTTTAAGGAGCAAGTTAATGCGATCATAAAAGATCTTGATGAGGCAGGTTAATGGGATGATTAATAATGGTACATGCATGCAAGCATGTTAATGGAATGAAGTTAGTATTATGTTTAAATAATCATAAAAAGATGGTGAGTTGTTATTGGAATGGTTTTGTTTTGAGATTTTATTTTTTTTTAAGAAAAGTTTGAATTAGGGTTTAGTGGTTGGATATAGAGTTTCTATGTAAATGTATTTGAATTTAAAATTATTAAGTTTTTGTGTGTAAATCTTTCATGTGTGTAAAGAAATGTGTGTAAATGTTAGAAGTTGATTTTTTTCTAAATAGGTGGAAACATAATTTATTTTCTATTCATAGCAAGTGTTCAATGTACAATCTACTAGATATAAACATAATCACTTGTTAGATTAATTCTTAAACACACTTTTAAGATTTAGAATATGTAAACTTAACACACATTAAAAGTACACTTCAAATGGATGCTAACATCATCATTCTAAAGTATAATCCAAATAGATATGCACAACATCTTTTTGTTTAAATAAATTCATCACATTCTTTTAAGATTTGTAGCATGTCAATAATTATGTTGAGAAATAACTTACTGACTTAAGTTCTAAGCTTTTACATTTTCATTGTTTTGAACCAAACACCAAGATTTGCAATATGTCTACCATTGTCAAATAACTATATACAATTCATGGTTTGGATGAATTTCATTTTTGAGTTCCATTTCTATCTTTAAATAAATTCATCATATATTTTTTTTTAATTTATAATGTCTACTATGGTAAAATAATTATATACATTTCATGGTTCTAAATTTATAATGTGTCTACTATGGTAAAATAATTATATATAATTCATGGTTCTAAGTTACTGATATTTAGATRAGTTTTATCTAAATATACATTTTAATTTTAATATATTTTGATGTATTTTATGTAAATATTGTTATAAAAAATGTTTTGGAATTATTCATTTTAATTAAAAGATTAAATATATATATTTTTAAATATTATATGAATAATAAAATTATTTTACTTTTTAATTCATTGTATGTAATGGATAGACCAATTAGGTCTTAGTGAAAGTTAATCATCATCATCATTCAAAGTGTAAAAAGACATTGTATTTAAATTTATAACACCTATTAATAATAAATAATAGTATTGAATTTCATTATCACAATTCTAAATAAATAACATATATATAAGTTAAATTACTCTGCCTTTAATGTAGGTGGAACTTTTACCAATTCAACAATTAAGCGTTATTTGGATGATTCAATAAATGAATAAAAAATGTTACAATGTTACAAAAAAGAGAAACAATGCCCATTCCTAAGGATAATAAATTTTTTTGTTAACTTGGCTTTGTGGGGATACTAATTACTCAATTATATATGCATATATGCTTCATTATTGACCTCAAATTAAATACTTAGTAGATAACTCCAATCGTATGTTGGTTGTTTCCATTGGTTAATAATGCTAACGTACTTTCTTGATAGGTTGATCATTAGGATTGGGATGGGTGTTGAGGTGAGACTAGTCATTAGTGTGCTTCAGACCCTACAAATAGAAAAGCTCATGGATCTTGGAGGTTGTGCTAGACGTGAGGAGTGATAATGTTCTAAAGTGTTTATCATGGAGGAGCATCCTTAGAATCCATGTGATCCCTTACATTATGAGAATTATGTTTTCATATTCAAACTTCTAGGGAGGATGTTGTTAGAATGTTGTGTCGTTTAACCATAGCCAATATCACAATATTGTCACCCAACCATAGGAGCACATCCACCCTCGAGCACTATAACCTTTGACAAATGGAATGATTCTGGAAGCAACACTATACGCAACAGATAACCAAGAGAGAGAGTGCACCTTTCTCCTAAGGTAGTGCACCAAGTAGAAAGTCACAAACCATAGACCAAGATTAGTACCCAGTTGCAGTCATTAGAGTTTCACTCTTCCTCTAGAATTGTGCACCACTTTCTTGAGTGTGAGTGTGTTACCAAATGATCTCAAGCACCTTCTATTTATACTAATCTGGCCAAGTGAACATGTACTTCAATATTACTTATTTTGCTGAGTTGACTTGTCTTCCAAGGTTTTCAAACATCTGTTTACATTTTCTCTTTCTTCCAGAATATTCTATTCTAGTCAAAGGTTTATCCATGGAGGCTAATATCTCCCGCAGTACCAAAAAATGAACACTCCCTCTTATCTAGGGAGGTATTTAACCATGATGTTTGTTTATGGTCTTCGTAGCCTTGCTTGTTATGCCATGATTGTCTCGTCATGGTTACGCAGACCATGCTACTTGTAGCATCATTACGTCACACATGGATATGCTCATGCGGACCATTCAATTTCTTCTAGGGGCCACAACTCACTAGATAACACTAGAGCTACATATCGTAGTGTGTGTCATGATCAACATCATGGGATACACCCGGATGACGTGCTCACCCATGTCATGAGTATCATCATTACTATCTTCATTATCCATCCATCTCACATGTCATGGGAAATACCTACATGGTCTTGTAGACCGATAGCATCACCAGAGCTACGCAAGATATCTCATGATCATCCGTATCATATTACGAGCAACACCATCACATCCATACAAGTTCTCGACTACGCTACTAGCGTATGAGACTGTATCACTAGTGTAGAAATAACTCGACATACCATACCATCTCACTAGAGTAGCCTACAACTCGACATAAGGCCTACAATTTGGCATGAAGAATACAACTCGGAATAAGGCCTACAACTCGAAACGAAGCCTACAACTTGGAACAAGGCCTACAACTCGGCATGAATCCTACAACTCGACACAAGTCCTAAAACTCGACATGAAGCCTGCAACTCGACACAAGGCCTACAACTTGACACAAAACCTACAACTTGGCACAAGGCCTACAACTCAGCACGAAGCCTACAAATCGACACAAAGGCCTACAACTCAACACAAAGGCCTACAAGATCCTTCTTTTTGAATGTTTCCATTGACTCCCTTTAACTAAGAGAATCCTCGAACCATGCTTCCATCTGTTGTATGTCCCTATGCATTGTGCAAAGTGTCATGAAACCTTGCTTCTTCCTGTTCACTGACTCCATCTAAAGTTTGACTCCCTCTGAGTCCTTTCAGGTCTTTCTTTTATACAATAACCTTCTAGGAATATTGATGCAGGTGCATCGTCAGCAGCAAGCAAGTGTGGAGGCAGAAGATAGTTGGGATGAACGCCATCACATTTTGGCACATGTCAAAAAAATGTTTTGAAATGTTTTTGAAAGTTTGGATGCCCAGATATTAATGAAATAGTTAAGAAGGCGTACTTCCATATTGTAAGTAGATCTTGAGCGACCCGCTCTCATCTGTAGGATGTAGAGGCATTTATGCATAGTTAATGAAAGTAGGTAGATTTAAAATTCTAGATTAGACAGCTTTAGGAGCTGCAGGGAAAACGACTATAGACACCCTCATTCTTTGTATCATTGAATGAGTGAGAGATGGTAGGATTAAGCACATTTTCATAGAGAAAAAGCAGAGAGTTGTAGAGAAGAACCCATGTACAAAAGTTTTGAATTAATATATGAAGCTTTGATTCAGACTCATGGTGTTATAATGCTTTCTATGTATACATGATGAATGTTATGCTTATGGTTGTTTTATTCTCTCTATCGTGCATTTTTTATTATGCTGTGTGTGAATGTATGTTTTCATGTTGGATGTTTGAAAACTGAGAGAGAGAGAGAAAATAAGTTTCAATTGTTTCTCTTCCTGAGTGAAATAAGTTCCTGCAAGGAGTGCAGTGGAAGTGTTCCGGAAGGTGTGCGCTCACAGGATTCAGAGTTTATCTCTGAAATCTCAGAAGGGATACCGCTATTCTCATTCGAGTAGAAGTGTAGGAAAAGCACATAAGCCGTGCAAGGTGTGCGCAGGCAAGTCGAGACCTTAGAACTATCAACTAAGGTTGAGAGAACGAAGGACTGTTGTCGCACAGAAAGTGCACAAAGTCAGGGATTCAAATACTTAGAAGTATTTGATGGATTTGCCACAAGGAGTGCATGCAGAAGTATTTTCAAGACTCAAAGTCACAAGGAAGCTCAGGAGGAGTTTTGTTTTCGAAAATATTCAATGAAAGCTTAGGAAGGTTGATTCCTTCGAAGTATTCAAGGAGAGAGATTGAACGGTCATAATTTTTCGGGGAGAACTCCCAAAATAGAGAGGACAGTAAGATCGAGGGAAGTTACTGGGGAGTTAAGTGTCGGACAGATCCACCTTCAAAGGGTAGAGTCAACGTGGACCATCGATCGTGACCTATTCAGTCCGCGAGATCATTTCGGGAATTCGGAGTTTGGGATCCCGAAATGCAAGCCAAAACCTTGGATGATCAAGTTCCTGAAACGCAAAAGGAGGTTTCATGTGTGAAGTCAAAGAGTGATGAGTTCGAGAATTCAGAACTTCAGAATTTGGGGTTTCGGAAGTCTTGAGGACGAGTGATCGGGACTCAGTAGGAAGGAAAGTACAAAATCAGAAGTCACAATAGAATATTTGTCGGCATTTCAGGAATCAGGTTTTCGGCATTCCCATTGACAAGTTGCAGAACACTCCACATCAGAAGTATGGAAATCATGAAACGTGAAGAAGTGCAGAGGAGCATTGTTGGCATTTCAGCATTTCGAGATTTGGGATATCGAGGAGACAAAAATTTGGAATCGTGAGTTTCGAACTCTCGATTCGCGAAATCCCGAAAGAGGAAAACCATTTCCACATTTCGGAGATTCGTGGATCGGAAGGTATAGGAGGTAGCGAGTTCAAGGACAAGCCTTATGACCTCCCGGTTTGTGAAATCATGCTAACCGTTGGATCAAGGGGAAGAACCACAGCCATTGATTTTCCTTGGAAGTGGAACACTAGTGTTTTGGTGTTTCGAGATTCAACATATTGGGAATCCTATTGACAAAGGAACGGGACATAGTTAAAGGAAAATCCCGAAGTCGAGAAGTGTAGTAGAGATGAGGGTGGACTTTTTGGGATTTCAGTAATTCAGGTTTTGGGACTTCGGGAGTGGAGAGGTAAAGTTTCACGTCATCGCAACTCCCAAAATTGTGAAGAGCGAAAAGCCAAAATCATTGGTAGGGTGAGCTGAGAGATTTTAGTATTTCGGGTTTCAGAGGTTTCAGAGGTGAGGTGCTCGACTACGGGATTCAAAAAATCGTGAAATCCGATATCCCGAAAGGAAAAGAGAAAATCCCCAATGTCAGTTGGTTGTTGATTGGGGAGTGCATGCCGGTGAATGATCATGTGAGCATAACTTAGAAGGGCCTATGAATTATACCGAGAAAGGGTGAGTGAATAGTTCCCCAAGAGGAATTAAAAGGATTTAGTCAAACTCTTAGGGGCCGAAGTTGAAAGATCCTGTGTAGATTCCAATCTGAGGGTTGGGGGTCTACGCCAAATACGTAGGATAACTTGCTCGAAACATAAACAACACAAGAAAAAGTATTTCCATTATAATATCATTTTATATAAGAACATATCAATTTCATGGTAATTCATTATAACATTACCAAGGTGTCATGCCTAAGAACAAGAACGAGAAATATATCCTAGAGGACATGTTAGTTCATATTACAATTAATTTCAATAAGAATGTATATTAATAGTACATGCTACTAAGTATTCATTTGTTCCTAGCATTATTAAAATCTAAAGAATTGAAATACTCACTTAAGAAGCAATAATAAAAATATCAAACTTGATATGCAAAGTTGAAGTCTCGCTATTGTTCTGCTTGAGTTTTTTTTTTTTTTAGACATGTATTCTTTCCAACCTGGAGAGTGTGTTGTTCCTCTTAATGTATTATATCTGAGATATTTCTGGCTCTATGATTGTTTCTTGGACAAAGATCCCTTTTTCTTTCCATAGAGTCATATCTATTATAGTTTCTTTATATTGTTTCTCCTACTCCACCTTCAAGTGCTTGGAAGCTCCAAAAATTAAACTCTTCATCATTTGATGCATGCTCTTTAGTCTGTGGTTCCATAATATTTCCCTTTGTTCTTTGCAAGGATGATGTCAATGCTTGTCTTCCATGCTTTACCAAGAGACCATGCTTTTGCTGCACCAATCTGATTTTATGGAGGAATTCATGACTTTATTTGACATTGACCATGAACAATATTTTGACTTTAACAAGTCAAGCCTTGAATTTGACCAGTCAAAATTTGAATTTGAGTAGTCAAATGTTAACTTTGACGAGTCAGATATTGACTTTGACCAGTCAAACATTGACTTTGACCCAAAAATTCAACTTTGACGTTTTTTATGGTTGAGGGCACCAGGAGATGCACTAGGTTAGGGAGCACTAGGATAACCATAAATTAGTCCCAATACTTGACATAAACATTCACTGCAATTGGTACTACAACTCGTGTTGTCACTACAACTAGTGTTGCAACTGGCACTGCAACTGGCACTGTAACTAGCACTGTAGCTAGCATGAAGGAACTGACATGAAGGAACTGGCATGGAGGAACTAACACGAAGGAACTGGCATGAAGGAACTAGAACGAAGGAATTGGCACCGTGTAATGTCCCCTTTTTGGAAAGATTAAATATTTCATTATGTTGCCTAAAGTTAAATTTGGTAACTAATATTTAATTAATTATTATTTAATTTTAAGTGACTTAATCAAAATAAATTTATAAAGCCACTTTATTAAATAAAGTGTTATTCTAGAAGCTTTGAGAAGGTTGGGTTATATCTCTCTAGAAAGATCCACAGATCCTTTAAAAGGAGAGGAGAGAAAGTCATTTGGGTAGATTGGATTTGATAATTTTCTTGTGTAGTGCTCAGTGAGCCATGGTTTCCATCAGGGTTTTGGAAAAACCCTTTCATGGGAGTTTGTCTTCAGTGGTGAAACCATCCACCCTAGTTAGACAAGGAGGAAGATCCAACTAGGATCTTCATTGGAACTTCATTTCTAGTTTCATATTCAACATTCTATTGGAGAGTCTATGGCATTGTTTCAAGTTATGATTTTATGTTGTTATTAGTGTATTGTAGCTACCCTAGAAACCATTTATGATTTATATGGTTGTATTCATAGTTTTCATAATAATAAAATTCCCATCTTATCTCTCCCATTTTATGTGTATTTGGTGTGTATCAAAATGTGTTTGATGAAATTATAAGGGTTTGCAGCCAAGTTAATGCAATAAAATTTATATTTTATTCAAAACCATAGTTTATTATCCATGGGATATTACAGTGGTATCAGAACATGTTCGTCTACAACTGTGGGCTTTGAGGGAAAAATTTCCCAGTGTGGTGGTTGAGTTCACTGCTTGGTGGGTCAAGTTTCCCTTGGGAGGTGAATCTTTCATTGTGTTGGCTAGATACTTAGTAGGGGGTTGTGTGAAGTACCCTAGGGACTGATTCCCACTCTCAGGGTCAAATTTTTTCCCTAGATGCACTTATTTCATAACTTGGGCACATCTATTATGTAGGGGAGGAAAAAATAATAGTGGTTGGGCATATATTTGAATACAAAAGAAATAATTTTGGGAATAGAGCACATATTCCTGAAGAAAGAAAGAAAATTTATCTTGTTGGGCACTTCATATTGAGGTTGCGCATAGTTTCTTTCAAGCTGGGTGTATTTGCACTTAGATTGGGCACATTTATCCTCATATTCTTGATAGGCAGATCACTCCTCTTTAGAATTGGGTTATATCTTCCATTGCAGGAGTTGATCTGTATGTTGTTTGGGGCCACCCTTATGTGGTTGAAGTTATATTTCACATATGATAGGAAGGACAAGTCCATATGAATCAGACATAAAAAACCATTCTCATCTATATCAGATCTCTTTAGTTTCATTGTTATGAGATCAATTATGTATCAATGATAGCTTACTCGAGTATGATTATTTCTCATTTTTATGTAGTAAATAAATGGGCTAGAATGCCAATGTTTTTTGTTGTCATATGCCTAGTATAGTTGTTTTGTTACTGTTCTTTTATTGGAAAAGAGGAGTACTTGTATTTTAATTTCTCGAGTAAATATAACTGTGGGAACACACAATATTGCATCTATAGGAGTTAATGAGTAAACTATTTGACAAAATACCTCAGAGACAAAACTTAAAGAAAACTTAGAAATTTGGGTGGGAGTTACGAGAACTTTCAAGGGTGGTATTTTACAGTGTTTTTTCCTCCTTGACTGGCCTGATTTATTTTGTTGGATGGTCGAGTCTCCTTCTGGGTGTATTTCTTAGTTTTTGGGGTCAATCTAGGTCAATTTTTTATTGTTGGGAGAAGTCACCTTATTTGTTGGGAGAGTTGTGATCAAGATGGGTCAAAGGGTTGTGACGAAGGGGTCCATTCTTTGTTGCAGAGGCTGAATATCACAAGGGGCGAATTCTGGGTGGAAAACCCATTTTTACAATAGTGAATGCAAGGAGATTTCTTGTTGTTATAGTCAACATTGCCTTTAATTTCCATCCCTAACAATATCAACCCGGTGGCCACACCTTCAAGATAAATATTGTATTTTTTAGAGTTATGAAGATCATTGGGATACAGATCAACTACCATTCTTCCTCACCATCTTACCTCCTGGGAATAAATTCCATACTCATCTTGTAGGCAACCTTAAAGAGGGTCGAATATTCAGTTTTCAATTTTTGGGCAGTTAGAAAGAGGGGAGCATAAATGTAGATTTTTTTAATGATTTTCTAAATTTTGTAAAGTGATTTTTCTTTCGATTATGGGATCATAAATCCAATTTGTTTAATTCAACATCAGTGGTTTAAGTTGACCGATCAACTATGCTCCAATTTGACTTCACACCCACCTATTAATCACGTCTAGCAGGAGGTTAAGCGTTTCCCTCAATTATATATCCGGATCTTGTTTGACCTTTGTTAGAACCTACATAACCAATAGTAATAGTTAGGCTTGTGCCAAAACCAATTTTTCTTTGTTTTCTTCCAAATAGAGATAGATACCTAGATCTAGTAGTTGCAAAACCACCTTCACTATTAGCTCTAGAAATTAATTCTAGAGGTTATATATATTTGTTCACCCATATGAGAAATCTACACATACAGATTTAGTAAGTTTAAATTCAAACATGTTTACATGATAGCTCTATATCTCAACTACTAAGTTACAATTCAAACCTTTCAAAAAAAATAAAACCACTAAGACATAGTCCAAAGTCTTTTGATAAATAAAAATTGGATAAACCCTTCTCTACCACAATATCATTTTATATTTATTTAACCATAATACAAAATTTTCACCATTAACATACATCCCTAAAACTCTTTTATAACACATGTCTCCCCTAAACACTTTTATGGCCATTCATACACAATACAAAAATTATATTAAGATTAATTAACATTTAATGACAATACAAGATAGATCTAAATCTCTTTTATAACCCATGTCTCCCCTAAACACTTTTATGGCCATTCATACACAATACAAAAAATTATATTAAGATTAATTAACATTTAATCACAATACAAGATAGATATTAGACATATGTAGACATGGACGTTGAAGAAAAGGGCAAGCATATAGCACTTGAGAGAAAATGAAAAAAAAAAAAAAGCAAAAAAGCAAGGAAGATGACGTGAACTAGGTTGTGATTAGTGAGTTTTAGAATAATAATTATATATAGAGTTGTTTTATGTTTTTATTTTTGTTCTTTTTGCATATCATTTGCATTCTATTGAAGACTTTAATGTTAAGGTTTCACACATCTGTCATAACGTTTGATCATAACCTTTAATGATAACAAGGAAATAGAGTTCTTAAGTAAGAGTGTACTTATAAGGAGACCCTTGAGACCTTCATAATGTAATTTATAAAAAATAAATAACAAACAAAAAATATTTTTTTTTACTTTTTTATTATTTCAATAGTATGTAGGTGTTTATTTTTTATAAATTTATAGTGTATAAAATTTGTTAATTTTTAATTACTTGAATTTTATGCATCTCTAAGTTTAAATATTAGTTTCTAACATAAATATATTGTTTTTATTTGACTATTAATTCATAACTTTATTGAATAAGTTTTTATAATAATAATAATAATAATAATAATAATAATAAGGTATACATATCTTACCCTCTAGATTTGTTCTTGTGATTTTTTAAGAGGAAACACATGTTATTAACAATTAGATTCACTTAAAATTTATTGTATAATAAATATAATCTCAAAATATATAATTATTAGATATAAATATCCTTTTAAGATGAAATATATGAATTATTTAAAAATTAAATAAAAAATTCTTTTATTATACCTGCTCAATAGGAATTTTATATAGTAATTGATTAACCTTAATATATATTACTTTCCAAGCTAACCATAAATTTAAATCCATTTAAATCTTTTATCTCTAATTTAAATATTTTAGCTATGGGAGTTGTATGTGAAGGTTAGGTTATGTGCCCGCTACGACTGTATAATAAGACCAAATCTACGAAATATGCATCCTCTCAATCTACCAAATGTGTGGTCAGGTCCATATCAATATAGGTTTTTAATCTCCTATATTACTTGAATAACATTAAAGTAAGAAAAAAAATTAATTAGTGGAATTTAAAATTACGGTATATCAATTAATTTAATAAAATTTTCATAATAGAAAAAAGTAAACATTTTTAGAAAAGATGAAATTAAATGTGTTTAATGTATACTATATCTAAGATATGGGTATATCAATTAATTTAATAAAATTTTCATAATAATAATAAAAAAAAAACACTAAATACCATTAATGCATGCTAGTTGTTAATGCACGCTCTAAAAAAATATCATATTTTCATATATAGTATTTAATACATATGTACAACTCTTGTTTCATTATACTTGCATATGTAAATTGCCATACAACCTTGTTATAAATAAGTATGAAAATTGTTACTACTTTTTCTATAAATTAATATTATCTATAATTATTAATTAAGTAAATTATTTAATTATTATCTAAAATTTTTAAACTAATTAATTTGATAAATCCGATTTATTATTATTTCAATTTTAAATAGATATTTTAAAATTTAAATCCCACCTATATGGAGAGAGCCCAAAGCATCCCTTCATATTCCAGCTTCCCTTCCCCAGCTCCCATTTCATCTCTACCTCTTTCCGCAGGGTCCAATCGGAAACGAGGTGCGCAAATGGAAAGGATTTCGCAGGTGAGGGGGCATAAATAGTTAAGGTCCTTCGTTGGGAGGGCAAAGTGCGGGGCTGTAAATAGTTTATTCCCGTAATTTATAATATAATGTATCTTTCAAAATATATATATATATAATATTTTATATTATTATGTAGTTTTAAAAATAAAATTAACCATTTAATCTAAAAAATAAAACAAATTCAAACAGGTTAGAATGCTAAGCAACATAAATACACGATCTAAAATACACGATCTAAAAACACTGTTTTATCCATACAATGATATTTTAGAAGGATAGGGTCCCATGGGGTTTGAATTTATAATTTCTTAATGCTTCCAACAAGTCTTTCAGTTAGTGACTTCTACCATCATCTTCTTATAGCTAATCTTCTCCATATACACTATCCCTTGTCCTTCTTATTCTCGTAATTTTATTACAGTCCATAGTCCTCTGCGCTACCTCTGCAGCACTGTTTCTGGGGAGCTTAGGAGAGGTGGTCATTGTAGAAGTATATTTGTAATCTAGGTGGGGCACATTGCTCCAATCTCTCCCTGAAATCAAAGCTTGGGAAGAACTGATTTCACCATTTACAATATCATGAGCATCTTTTGTTACCAGTTTTAGTTTTGAGTGTGTGAATAGGCAGATAAGAGGCATAATTCATTTTTTATCTCACCCTATTCCCAGGCTGTTGATTGTCCGTAAAATGAACTTAGTCTTTAGTCTATGTTATGTAGAGAGGGATGAAATTACCCAGATGGACCACCCACTCGGACTTCTCCAATAAATGCAGGAAGTTGAATTAAACAGAATGATTAGGATGAACTTTGATCTCTTGGTATTCAGTTGTCTCTAGGTCCTCTTGATATTTAGAATAATGTGTTTTACCCATATTTAATTATGTATGAAGAAACTAAGTAAAACTAATGTAAGGAGACTGTAACCTAGCAAAGTCATGTACATGTGTCAATTACACCCATATTGCTAAAACCCATATCACCATATTCTTAACAACTATAAATACTAACACATATACTAACTAATATCACCTTTAGACCACCTAACCATAACCCTTGTAAAACCTCAACCTTTATATCATCTATTATTTATAATCCTTATAACCCATAACACCTCATCTTTATTATTAATTTATCTCCTGACTATTTAACCTCTTACTCCCAAATCCCACCTAACCATAACCCTTGTAAACCCTGAACTTTATATCATCTATTATTTATAATCCTTATAACGCATAACACCTCATCTTTATTATTAATTTATCTCCTGACTATTTAACCCCTTACTCCCAAATCCCTATAGTCTTTATATCCTAAAACCCCAAACACATATAACCCATAATAATGATCCCATGTAGCCCCTAAATGCCAATATTATGACCATTAACCCTTAATACCTATATCTGTAATCTATAATTAGCACTTATAACCTCTTCCCCTAAACCCTTATAACCATTAGCTATTATAAAACATAACACTTATAACCCCTGTGACCCATATCTTTTATATCTTTGAATATAACTCTTACCTCTACAACCCTTCACCCCTATAATAGTTATCACCCTTACCTCCATAACCCTTAATCACTACAATCAATATTAATTGTAACACTTATAACCCTTAACATCTATAACTACTAATCCCTATAACCCCCAACACATAACTTGTATAATCCACAATCCCTTTAACTCTAAGTACTTAGAACCTTTAAAGCTTATAACCTTTAATCACATTAATCTATATATTCCCTAGCCATTATAATGCGTTGCTCTTACCCATTTCCATTATAAACCTTATATTTATAAAATCCTATACATGTATAAGCCTTATAACCCAAAATATGTATAACTATATCACAAGTGACCCTTGTAACATTTATGACTCTTAACCCATATACTCCTTAACTAGTAGAATGTTTTTCCAAAAAACTAAATAACCACTCTAACCCTAATTTGACCTATAAATTCAATTAACCTAGTCACCATGTATTATCCATATAACTAAAATTGCCCCTATATCTAATACATTTAAACACTAATTTCTAACCCTTATAATTAATAATGTAATTCATAACCCATATAATTGTGGAGACCCTATGTTTAAGCCATGACACTAAAATCCCTAACCCTTATAACACCTCACCATTACAAACCCTAATCCATATAACACCTAATTACTAGCTTATAACCTTTAATCTCAAAAATCCTAACTCTTAAACCCTAACTTTAATAACTCTTACACCTAACT
>ML794306.1:168255-209568 GCA_009831015.1 Picea engelmannii
GTTAGGATAAATAAAGACAAACTTACCCAAATGTGGCCAAAATATGTCGTTGATGA
Source organism: Picea engelmannii (assembly GCA_009831015.1). NCBI lineage: Eukaryota > Viridiplantae > Streptophyta > Pinopsida > Pinales > Pinaceae > Picea > Picea engelmannii. The sequence goes on from ML794306.1 coordinate 168,312, forward strand.
GCCACATGAAAGTGGTTGGTGCGTTGGCCAGTCCGAAAGGCATGACCAACCACTCATAAAGACCAAAATTGGTTTTGAATATTGTTTTCCATATATCAATCGGTTTCATCCACACTTGATGATACCCAGAAGTCAGATCCATATTTGTGAAGAAAGAGGCCCCTTGCATATGGTCGAGTACATCCTCAATCCGAGGTAGGGGATAACAATTTTTAATGGTGGATTTTCTTAGGGCATGGTAATCGGTAACTAGACGCCATTCATAATTGTCCTTATTGGGAATAATGAAGGCTAGAAATGCACAAGGGGAAGAGGAAGGATGAATGTGGCCTGATTTGAGGAGTTGGTTGATTTGGCATTTTATTTCGGTGGATTATTTGGGATTCAGGAGATATGATGGTGCATTGAGCAATGATGCGCCAGGGATGAAATTGATGGAATGGGAAATGCCTCGAGAGGGTGGTAGTGTAGTGGGTCGGTGAAACACATATGCAAATTCATGGAGGAAAAGGAACATAGCGGAGGGGGGGAAATTAGTGAGGTTATCATGTTTAAGAGGGTATACCAAACACAGAGAGACATATTTGTTGTTGATGATCTGGTGATGGTTGCGGTCTTAGGACACGGTGTGTGGGAATTGGGAGGAGATGTAGTTAGAAAATATGTTTGTTTGTTCTATTTAAGGTGGTACTCATGGGACTTGGCATGATATACAGTGTGTCGGGGTTGTTGGTAAGGAAGACCCAGAAGGATATAAACACAATATAAAGGTAATACATCACAGACCAAAGTGATAGTGATGAAAGGATCTCCCTTTTGTACCCAGCCAAGATGATAGGGATCGAGGTGTGGGGTGGTACGGAGTTGCAGATGTTGGACTAAGTCTTGGGAGAAGTCTTGAAGTATGTGGATAGGATATGAATCCAAGATTCAACCATCTCTCTATATATTTTAACCTTGTACAATATTTATTGAAAATAAATTTTCAGTAAAAGAGAAAAAAAGATACAATGGAAAATACAAACATTACACAGAGATTTTTCCCCTGGAAACCCAAATCGGGAAAACTAGCATATTATATATTCATTCATAGTGATACATTGTTTACAATACAATATACATATAGGATACAGAGACATCCAAAAGCCTAACCTAATGACTTGGATTAGTCAACAACCATAATTTCTTAACCAGAAACAAAAAACCATCGTAAAAAACCATGTGCCGAAAAACCACTCAACAATGGACACAAAAAATGAGGAAACATGAAAGATGAGGAAAAAATGTGGCATTTTTCCCAAGGAAAAGAATATAACACATATCCAACACTCTCCATTCATTTTTTCGACGATCTTGGGTATCTAAACAATGTGTGTCCAACTACATGGTGGCTGGAGTCCGACACTGTTGGAGTCAAAGTAGGTCATGGAGATCCAGTGTCAATTATTCAACGAGAATTGATGTGGCTACATTGGAATCCTCACTATGGAATTATCTTTAAGGCGGCATGGTCGGCAAGCACATAAGAGATGGAGCATATTCTCTTGAGATCAGAGGCATGAGCTTCCAAAATGAAACCCAAAGGAGGGTGCACAATTAACCCTAAGAAGGGTGCACAATTAACCCTAAGGAGGGTGACCATGATGCTCTGATAAAGAGCATGAACAATGAGTTGAAGATCCCAAAAAAAAATTGTGAATCTTGTGGATTTTTTCTCTGTCTTCTCCTTCTTCTTTATGTGAGAAAACTTCCCCAAGGTACCTGCTCTGATACCAATTGATATATCTAAAGGAAACCAAGAGGGCTTACTTGAAATGTTCTTGGAGGGTGTACTCAATGTAACACACGCAACCCCTAAGTAACCTTTTTAGGGATGGGACATCAAAAGTTTTATTTCCTTAATCATCCTAAATCCTCTTCCCTTCTTCTCATTAAGAGATTTATAACAAATTTTACCACGCTCGAATATTAACTCTGGATTGGGAGTTACACCCTCCCAAAGATCTCCAGGTGTTATGGATCAAGGGCCACGTGGAGCCCATGTGGGTTTGCCTCATTCGTACCATCCCAAGTTTGTACGAGGAGAAATTTCCACCGAGGAAAATAGAGACCATGAAAATACAAGGGCTCACAGAAAAAAAATAGTAAACATTTATAATGATTTATCAAAAAATGAAAATGTTAATCATAAACATAGACATTCAACAATCACTTCCATTATAGTAAACATAGTATAAAAATACTTATCAAGAAATTAGAATCCTGGAGCAACTGCTGAGACGGGTGTTTGTTTCCACTCAACCGTAGGCATAACAACTCCTGGAAAAACTTACTACTGGCCACACCCTATATAGATCATTATGCTCAGAGAGAGAATCTCCCTTCTTGTTCAACGACAGTTAGGGATATAGGCCACTCTCCTCCTCCCAAAGGAACTTGGAAATCGATTTTCTTTTCACCAAGAAAGGGGGCCTCCAACGAGTGATTCCTCAGTCACTTGTCTTCCTACAACCCCATTTATCATCTTGGACTGAAAAAAATACCAACAAATCCTTACACACAAAGAAAGGTTGTTGTTCATTTCTCCTCAGAACCAGAGAGCTAAACACACTCTCCTCTCTTTTTGAAGAATGGTCTCTTGAATCATCTCCTTTGCTAAAAAAAATCCCCCTCTGCCCATGAAATCCCTTCTTTTCTTACCTTCCTCAACAATATTGCATGGGTTTGAATCTCCAGTTCGTGGTCAGGTCAGGAATTATTTCATATGAGTACTCTTCCCATCTTTTCATTAACTCTTGAGAAGGGCTTCCCAACTACGAGGCTGACTGGTAATTTATTTATGGGTTAGAGGATTATTGTGGGTCTAAATAATTTAAATCCAGTAAGGTATTGGTTTGGTTGGGTTCATCTCAACCATTGTTGGTTCCCCTCACAATCTCTCTCATAACATCATGATCTACCTTGGCAAACCCCTTCAACAGTTTGAAAACACTATCCATTTTATTTAATAACATAAATTCATACATTACCTTTCATAAAAAGGTTCATCAATTCCAACATCCACACATATTCAGTCTGCCCATAGTATTTTGGAAATTTATAGTTATATTTACAGGCTGGGGGAAACAAGGGTAGTACAATTCCCTCCCCCTTAAAGGAACATCCTCCTCGATTTTCTACCCACTGATGTGCTCTGTATGTACATAAGTAAACAAAAATGGGTATGCATGTTTCATGGAATCCTACATTTTTTATCAAAAAATGCAAGGTTTTACTGAAAAATTTGCAAGTTAAGTTTTATGTACTTTATGCATCAGATCAATAAGAATGTGAAATACATAAACTTTACTATGTGTTGCAGAATAATACTTATTACTTTTAATTGATACTTATAAGTGATTAAAGAGATCAGATATCATAAATCATGTTGCAGATTAAGATAATTTAACAACAACCAAGAATAAGAAATAAAGACAAGAACTTGTTAACAGAGTTCACCAATCGTTGGCTATGTCTCTGGGCCCGCTTCCAAGTGGAAGACCTCTTTATCGATCTTTAAATGATCAAGTTATCTTACATTGGCTCTTTGTTTTTACAAAACATGCTTCATATCTTCTGTGCAATATCTCCTTTCTTCGATACATACATGCCTCATCAAAATCCTCTCAAGAACATGACAAAAATGCCTCTCAAAACATGAGAAAAGGCCAAAAATACAAGTTGCTCCTCAAAATCCCTGTATCAAAAAGTTACCCTCAATCTTCAAAAAGCCTAGTTTATATATTTTTTAGGATCAACAAGAGAAGCCCAACTTCCCCTGAAGATATGGCCTCTTTTTGGGATCAAATCCCCTCCAAATGGCCAAAATATCCTCAAAAAACCAATTTTGGTCCAAACATCAGGCATAAATCAATTAAAAATTGAATAACCAAGGTTAAAAACCTACTTTTTTGCATGAATGTGGGCTTAATCCCCAAAATCAGGCATGCTTCCCCCTCAATTATTGTCATATGAATCTCATATGGCTAAGAGACATACCTTTGGGCTGCGCGTTGGCCTTGGATAGGCTCCAGCTCCTGGTTTTGGCAGTGTTCCATGGGACCTCCCGTCAATAGCTATAACTCTGTGTGCTTAAGGTAGATCATCTCCTGGTTATGTGGCATATGCAAAGAATCTAGAGTGGGTATGATAGAGGGGTGGCTTTTCCAGGCCCGCGCCCCTGGTTTTATGCGGTGACAATAGACCGCGGGAAGGATCATATCCCCAACCCCCTTAGTGTCAATATTTTAATAATTATGCAACATTTATTTAATATAATTGGTAGTTTAAATAAGACTCAATGTGTGTCGCATTGGTAGAAGACCATTACTCAATGCTTGGGCTCAGTCATAGGTCATGGGTTCAAAAACCATGGACCCCCAAAATTTCTGAAACTTGCCACACAACTGATGACTAGGTGCCACATGGCACCACCACATTTTCTCAATAATTGACAAGTGTCACACTGCTACTGGTCCACGCTTGCATCATCTACCCAGTCATAGGTCGCCACCTGCCTTTGCCACTTTAGTATAATGAAATTATCTTGGTGATGTCATGCTAACGTTAGCATTGAATTTTTGCTAGTTTGACCTTTGACTTTTTAGTTGTTTGAGAATCTAACCAGAGTGCGATAACTCTCGTATATAGAGCCCATTTGAGAAATTAAATATATGGTCAAAATCAATGAAACAAGAAGGTCGCAATGGAATTGGTTTCATTCAATGGTGAGAGCTTTCATTTTTGAGCATTTTCTAGACCCGAAGAGCCTCCTAGGTCATTCCTCCCCACTTGGAATCTTTTGGACCACCAAAAGTCTTCTTTTACTCAGGTAATAAGTGAGGGTACTACCTCCCCACTTGTCATGTATCACCCATCATCTCTGCTGGGACAATGATCACCTGACTAATCACAACAAACATAACAAATGAGATAGGATTGTTTATCAAAGTAATCATCTCATTTATCGCACAATAATCTACATTATTTGTCTGATTTTACTTCCATACACCAATGACTAACAACAATACTGAGTATGTGAATGAAAATGACAAAACATGCTTCCCCTTCTACATAGGAACACTAATCAAAGTGTGAAGTTGAACATCATGTTGTACCTTTGGTGACACTTCACAATTGTTAGAAACATACAGAATCATCTCATGTTTAGCATCACTAACTTCCTGATTTATTACAGACATAAGTGCTAAGCTTTTTCTTTCATTTACCATTCTTTTCAACTGCCCTGTAGCTACAAAAGATATGTCATTTTTCATGCGATGAGCACAAACAATGTACTCTTTCCCATCTTTCTTGAAGTAATATTTATTTTCCTCCCTGTAGAATATGGATTTTCTATCATAAAGGTATGGGCTTCCCAGAACAATTCCACATATGTCTAGTGGCACTATATCAAGCTCTACTTCATCAACATAATTGGAAGTGATTGCAAACTTAATTTTACATTGCTTGGTTACTTGCAAATTATTATTACCACATATCCATCCCAATGGATTTGGTTTAGGATGTGGCTTTGTTTCAAATCCCAATTTATTTACAACCTCTTCATTGATTAGATTGTCTTGTGATCCACTGTCTACAAGGGTATCAACTTTAACATTATTTTTTATGACGCTTATGTGGAAAATTTCACTCCTTTTACACTCATCATTTACAACAACTAATTTAGAAAATCTAGTACTTGCAACATAATTTATACCTCGGATTCCCATAGCTAAAACCTTTGTCTCATCACCAAAATCTGATCCAAGATCCACTTGAACTGTCGCAATTGTGGTATTCTTCCTTCCCTGGTTGGCATACTTCTTTGGCTTCATTTCAAGATGTAATATCCAACAATGATCTTCATCATGGCCTACCTTCTTGCAATGCTTGCAAGTAGGCTTCTCCTTTCTTGTTGTGGTTGTCTTCTTCTCTTTCTCTTTCCTTTTACCTGAATCCTTTCTTTGACGAGTATCTATAGAAACACTATCACCAAAATTCCCTTTAATTGATTCAATGTGAATGGCTTGTACAAATAATTCATCAAACTTAGAAGGATTTAGCATAAGAATAGTGTGCTTGAGATAAGAATGTAAACCACCAATATATTTTAGGAGTGTCTCTTGTGTATATAAAGGAATACACAAATTTAATTATTTCTTATGAAATGTTTGAGTATATTCTTGTACACTTTGACCTTTAGCTTTCCTTAAACTTTTCTAATTCATCATTTCCTGTTGCATGTATGCTAATGGATAAAATTGCTTCTTCAAAGCAGTGATAAAATCATTCTAGGAAGAGATTGTTTTACCATTTTTATTGAGATCATCCTTAGTTTTGATTTCCCACCATATGAGAGTTGTGCCTCTCAATTTGATACTTGCAAGTTGGATCTTTGTCTCATCATAAAAAATCCTTTGTATCCCACAATAGACTTCTAACTGTCTCACCCAATTATCTAGCTTTTCTGCATCTAATTCACCATCATAAGTGGGTAATTGAAACTTTACATATAACTTTAATAAAGGCATATCAAAAGAATGATGAGTTTTTTTAGGTTGTTTATCCTTGGAGGGATGTACACTTGCTTGACATGTAGATGACAAGAATGAAGGAGAATAAGGTTATGAAGGTCTACCACCTCCAACTCCTCCTTCTGCTCTTACTGAAGTTTCACCTTCATCGACTTTCATATTTCTCCGTTGTCCTCTTTCATGGTAAATTTAATCTACCATGGATTTCATTAATTCAAATGACTCAAAAAAATCGTCCTCAGATGCAAGAGGACCTAGTTTTCTCAATGAATACATCTCTTGTTTATGAGGTCTCCTTTGAATCTCTGGATTAAGAGACTCAAGTTGGCCTTCTCCTCGCTTGAGTTTTGCTCTGGTGAGCATCCAATTCTTTCAATTCCTGTAAAACCTTCAAAACCAAATGCTATGATACCATAAACTTGATAAAAAAATGTGAGGTTTTACTAACAAATTTGCAAGTTAGGTTTTATGTACTTTATGCATCAGATCGATAAGAATGCGAAATACATAAACTTTACTATGTGTTGTAGAATAATACTTATTACTTTTACTTGATTCTTATAAGTGATTAAAGAGATTAGATATCATAAACCATGATGAAAATTAAGAGAAGATAACATGAACCAAGAATAATAAATAGAGACAAGAACTTGTTAACGGAGTTCACCAATCATTGGCTATGTCTCTGAACCCGCTTCCAAGTGGAGGACCTCTTTATTGCTCTTTAAATTCTCAAGTTCTCTTACATTGGCTCTTTGTTGTTACAAAACATGATTCATATATACTGTGCAAGACCTCCTTTCTTAGATACATACATGCCTCATCAAACTCCTCTGAAGAACATGACAAAAATGCCTCTCAAGACATGAGAAAATGCCAAAATACAAGTTTCTCCTAAAAATGCATGCATCAAAAAATTACCCTCAATCTTCAAAAATCCTGGTTTACATATATTTTTAGGCTCAACAAGAGAATTCCAACTTCCCATGAATATCTGGCCTATTTTTGGGATCAAATCCCCCTCCAAATGGCCAAAATATCCTCAAAAAACCAATTCTGGTCCAAAAATCAAGCATAAATCATTTAAAACTTGAATAACCAAGGTTAAAAACCCACTTTTTGGCATGAATATGAGATTAAGCCCCCAAATCAGGTGCACTCCCCCCCTCATTTATGGTCATATGAATCACATATGTCCATGTGCCAACTCTTTGGGCTACGCGTTGGCCTTGGATAGGCTCCATCTCCTAGTTTTGGGTGCGTTCTATGGGACCTTCGGTCAATAGCTATAATTCAGCATGCTTAAGGTGGATCAACTCCTGGTTATGTGGGATATCCCAAGAACCGAGGGTGGGTATGATAGATGGGTGGTTATGCCAGGCACATGCCCCTAGTTGTATGCAGTGACAATAGACCACGGGCTGGGGCTTATCCCCAGCCCCCTTCACGCCAATATTTTAATAAAGATGAAAATTTATTTAATTTAATAGGTATTTTAAACAAGACTCAATGTGTGTCTTGTTGGTAGCAGACCATTCCTCAAGTCTTGAGCTCGGTCATAGGTCATGGGATCAAAACCCACGGACCCCAAAATTTTTTTAATCTTGCCACACAACTTATGACTGGGTGCCATGTGGCACCACCATATTTGCTCAATAATTGACAAGTGTCACACTACTACTGGTCCACACTTGCATCATCTACCTAGTCATAGGTTTCCACCTGCCTCTACCACATCAGCATAATGAAATTATCTTGGTGATGTCATGCTGACGTCAACATTGACTTCTTGCTAGTTTGAACTTTGGCTTTTTAGTTGTTTGAGAATCTAATCAAAGTGTGAAAACTCTCACATATAGATCCCATTTGTGAAATTAAATATATGGCCAAAATCAGCATGACGAGCTGGTCACAATGGAATTTGTTTCATTCAATTTCTAGAAATTTCATTTTTGAGCATTTTCTCGACCTTGGGAGCCTCCTGGATCAATTTCTGATGTAGCTTCATTTGGACCAAAGTGTTTCCACTACACCTTGACCTATGCAATGGTTCTATTCCTGAGTGATATTTCCTTCCTATCTATTATGCATTATGGTTCTGGAAGGAACTCTCCCTCTGGTTCCACCTTAATCATAGACCAATCAATTATATGATCAAAATCATGTACATATTTATTTAGTAACAAAACATGGAAAACATTATGTTCCTTCACTGTGGGAGGAAGTGCTAGTCTATATGCTATAGGTCCCACACTATCCAAAATTTCAAAGGATCCACAATACTGAGGTGCCAACTTGGCACAAGCTCCAATTCTCAAGGAACTTTTTCTGGGTCTAAATCAGAGATACACATGATACCTTGCTTTGAACTCTCGAGGGGTCATTTTTCTATCTATCCTGAGTTGTTTTCATATTCTATTTTATCTAAACTACTTTTTGTTCCTTTTCCTTTAGCATATTTGGCCCCATCGTAATTCTGTCTATTGGGTTATTCCAGTTGATTGGAATATTTCATTCTTTACCATAAAGGGCCTCAAAAGGGATCATCTTCAATGACTCTTGATAGCCATTGTTATAATCAAAATCTACCAGCAGTAGGTAGTATTCCCATTTCTTGGGTTGATGCATTACATGAATCCTTGACTTGTACTCTAGAAATTTGTTTACCCTCTCTGTCTACCCATGAGTTTGATGGTGATAGGTTGTACTAAATGGTAATTTAGTTTCAAAACTAGCAAACAAAGATTTCCAAAAATTTGAAGTAAATTTTGTATCTTTGTCAGATATGATTTCCTTAGGCATGCCATAAATTCTAAATATTTCTTTCATGAAAATGATGGAAATATCTGTTGCCTTGAAATTAGATTTGATGGGAATGAAGTGAGAAGCCTTGCTCATTTTTTCCACAACCACCATGATGGCATCATTCTGTTTGGTTGATTTGGGTAACTCTATAATGTAATCCATGGAGACGGTTTCCCATTTCCATTACTGGATTGGTAGGGGATGTAACAACCCTGTTGGATGTCGGTTCTCTACCTTAACCTACTAACATTCTAGACATTTAGCTAAGAAATCAACTATGTCCTTTTTCATTCTGGGCTAATAAAATAGTTTCATAGTGTCTGTGATCATTTTATGATAACCATGATGATCTATATATGGTCTTTTGTGTAGTTCATCCATTATGAATCTCTTCAAGTTGTCACAATTTGGAATATACAACCTACTTTTGTAAGTTAGAAATCCATCATTCAACACTTGATAACCCTCCTACTTCAGCCCTGCGGGATCTTGCTCTAAGTATGATTTCAAAATATTGAAAAATGCATACGTTTCTTAAACAATTTTGACTCTCTCCTTGACATCTGATTCATAGGTGCTTACAGCTACCAAGTGAATCACTTTCATACTTCTTCTAAGGGAATCAACCACCCTATTTTTTTTTCCTTTGATATGTTTGATTTCAAAATCAAACTCACTAAGGAGAGTCATCCATCTAGCTTGTCTATCATTGAGTTTTGGTTGACCAAACAAATATCTCAACCCACTATGGTCTGTCATCAACACAAATCTTCTAGCTAGGAGTTAATGTGTCCACATTTTTAAAGCATGTACTATGACAGCCAATTCCAAATCGTGGGTCACATAATTGGTTTCATGCTTGTTCAATTTTATGGATTCGTAGAAAATAACATGTCCTTGTTGCATAAGGACTCCTCCAAGCCCTTCCTTGCAGACATTTATACACACAAGGAAGTCCTTGTTTGGGTCTACAATATTTAGCATAGGTGCATTGGTTAGAATGAATTTCAGTTGTTGGAATATCTCTTCACATTTTGATGTCCAAATGAATTTAACTCCCTTTTTCTAAAGGGAGGTGATTCACAAAAAAATCTTGGAGAATCCCTTTAGGAACCTTCTATAGTATCCTGCTAGGTCCATAAAGGATATGATATTAGATACATCCTTTGGAGTAGTCCAATCCATAATGGAATTGATCTTGTCAGGATCGACTGCCACTTCTTCTTCAGAAATAACATGGCCTAAGTAATGGACTTGTTTCTAGAAAAAATCACACTTATTAAATTTAGCATAAATTGATGTTCTCTTAGCAATTGAAGCACTAACTTGAGATGTTCTTCATATTATTCCCTATTCTTAGAATAGATTAGGATATCATCGATGAAAACCAACACAAATCTGTCCAGGAACTTACTGAGTACATTATTCATTAAGCACATAAAAATCGATGGTGCATTGGTAAGCCCAAATGGCACCACCAAAAATTCATAGTTCCCATATCTTGTCCTAAAGGTTGTTTTGTCAATGTCTTCATCCTTAATTCGAACTTGATGGTATCCTGACCTCAAGTCAATCTTGAAGAAAATTGTAGCACCCCTTAATTGATCAAACAAGTCATGAATCCTTGTCAAGGGATACTTATTCTTAATAGTCATCTTATTGAGTTGTCTATAGTCTATGCGCAACCTGAGTGTGCCATCCTTTTTTTTCACAAATAAGGATGGAAATCCCCATGGAGACACACTAGGATGAATGTAGCATTTTTCCAACATCTCCTTTAGATTTAGTATGATCTCAACCAGCTCTGGTGTACTCATTCTATAGGCTTCTCTAAATACTAGCACTGCTCCTGGTACAGGTTCTATTGAAAAGTCAATATCTCTCCTTGGAGGTAGACCTGGTACCTCTTATGGCAACACATATTTATATTCTCTTAATATGGGATGGTCCTATAGGCTTGGTTTATTATTCTCAAAAGGGTTCAACACTTGTATTGCATATAGAGGACATCCTTTTCTGCAATACTTCTTCACTTGAAGGGTTTCTATTTGTCTCACTGAGATAGGATTTTGAATTCCTTGTAGGGTGGTTTTTATCCCTTCTTCATCTTCACACTCCAAAGTTTTATTACAACAATCCAAATTGGTTTTATGGGAATCCAACCAATACATGCCAATCAACATGTCATAGGATCCTAAAAGGAGCATGTTTAGGGTTTCTCGGGTGGGTAATCCATTCATAATGAATTGACATGTTTGTATGACCTATGTTACCTTTCTTATAGTTCCAGTGGCTAGTTGCATCGGCCATGATTTATCATGTTTTACTTGTTGCAATTTACATTTCTCAGCAGTTTGAGGGGGAAAATAACTCATATTAGAACCAGGGTCAATTAAAATGGAAATTAAATGGTTGGAAATCATACCTTCCATCTCCACCACTGAATCTTGGTGGTCATATTGTCTATTATCCAAGGCTACATAAATTTGTGGCATGCTACTAGCCACGTCCTTGACTGTGGTATCCTCCTATATGTTTTATACCCTTCTATTTTCATGTTTCCTATGTGGACAGTCCCTCACCAGATGTTCTTCTCAACAAACCCAACATTTCAAGGGTTCTGTCTTTGTGTTATCGATATTTCTTGGGCTTTCTCCAAAGGGTTTATTACCACTATGAGATGGGGAATTCTGATGATATACCCTTTTAGTAGGAAGGATCATCTTAGAACTTTTCCCATGGTTCTTAAGTCTTGAGTGTTTAAATCCCTTCTTCTTGAATCTCAAATTACTTTTCTTCTTCCAATCCTCATAAGGTTCTATCTTATTCTTGAATTTCTCATAGAAATACCTTGCCTTCTAGATAGTATATTCTAATGTCTTTGTCTCGTAAAATTAATTTCTTTCTTGGAAGGACTAAGGCAGTCCACTAATAAATCGTTTCATGTTTTCATTTTCATCCTTTATGTAGGGAACATACCTTATCAATTAAAGAAAATTGTTGATATATTCATCTATTGTGAGTTGTCCCAACTTGAGCTCATACAACTCCTTGGTCTTCCCAACAAAGTATTTTTTCAACAAATACTTCTTCTTGAAGAATTTCTCAAATTGTTTCCATGAAAATTCCTTCTCATGGATTCCTTTCACATTGCTAAGTTCATCGCACCAAATGGAGGCCTTTCCATTCAAGTTGAAAATGGCTATTCAAGCCTTTATGTTTTCAAAGTAGTCATGGACTCTGAATTACTTCTTCAATCCTAGTAGCCAAACTTCTTCTTCTTCCCCCTTTTTGATTTCTCCATTGAATGTGGGTGGCTTGGATTTCTTAAACCCTTCATGGTCATGGCTATTGGAATGTTTCGTCTTGTTTCTTCTCCTCTGGGAATGTGAACTAGTCTCACTACTACAAAATTCCTTGGAGTTGTTAGTTTCCTCACTAGAGGAATCTTCCGTTGAATGTCTCTTGGCTCCATGTTGGGACTTCTTTGAGGTGCTCCTTCTTGTGTGGACAGTTTCAAAACCATTATTTTGTATCTCGGGTGGACTTTGGGTTTTCTTAGTATGATGTATGTCTACATGACTGGATGTTGGTCCATGTTGTAGCTGTATTTTTATATATGATAGGATTTGTAGTAGGACTTCATTAATTTTAGTACTTTTTCATGTTGCTTTATCAACCTTTCATTGTAAGCCTTGAAACTTTGTAATTCCTCCATGAGGCTTCTTATGGTTTTAGCCAAACCTGGAGGGGTTTCCACCACCCTCTTCTTGTCATATCCCTCTTCTATATTGTGGGAGATTTCCCCTAACTCATGGTGTGTCACCATCCTTTATGTTTTAGTTTTCTTGTTGTCCATTGACTGCTTGAGTCTTGATAATATTTTTTATGTTGGTTGATTATCTATTAGTTTATGAAAAACACATAGTTCACATTTTTCAAAACATATAACAACAACAAAAAGTTTCATTCCTCTCTTCAACAGGGGTTTAGATAAGTTTCTCATGAATGGGGTAAGATAGGGTGTTACCCCTTAAAATTTCTCTAACAATATTTTTATGCGACTCATTCGTGAGCCAAAGCACGCTAAGTATTTTTTCTCGCTCTGATAGCACTCTATAATGCACCTGACCCCTAAGTACCCTTTTTAGGGATGGAGCATCAAAAGTACTCTTTCCTTAATCATCTTGAATCCTCTTCCTGAGATCTCCATCCTCCTCTGCTCATAAAGAAATTTCTAACAACTACTACCATGCTGGAATACGAGCTATGGATTGGGACTTACGCCCTCCCAAATCTCTCTAGGCGTTATTGATCAAGGGCCACATGAAGCCCACATTAGTTTACCTCATTCATACTATCCCAATTTCCTTGAAGTCTTCGAGTTTCCCCACACTCCCGCATCTATGGTGGAAATCCATCGAGTGTTAAATCTAATGGCAGAACTTTGTCCTCGCTAAACACATAGAATTAAGGGATTTTTCCATTCAGCGATTCTCTGCAAAATATCCCTTTCTCTAATCACATATTATTCGGATTCAATCCCCAAAGTCCTACCATGTGGCTTTGAACTTCATCCCTTTCAACTTATCTAATATACTACACCCAAGCCTTCAGAGTTTCAAAACCCCTGACTCCTGAAGGGTCCACACATACATGTGGTGGAACATTAAATGTAGAAGCAACGACACGTAGGTATGATTCTTCTGCCAATTAACCCCAACATTCTAGTTTCCCAACTTTCCCAAAGTCCTGAAATCCTAGTGTCTCGGATACTCCACCTACTATTGGGCCAAGAGAGTATGCGTCAAGGGGGATTTGACATGCGAGAAGGAGTAGGGAGGACACATGGCCATATCAATGGGTGACATGTGTGATGTTCTAAATGGAATATAAGGTCTGTAAAACATATGGGCCAAGGTGACATGTGGCATGTCGAATATGGGTCCATGACACCCTAGGTGACATCACCGTGCCAAATCACTTCAGACCGATAAACTCTAGGAGTCTCTAGCTCTCTTGCTGCAAATTCTCCCAGAGCTCTGAAGCCCAAACTCCCACTAGAAACCTCCCAACACCCCTTCTATCCCACTGTAATTATAGTACCACATATATACATAGATCTACGACCTCCATTGCTTCACAACTTCAACGTTCGGGGAATTTTCTATGTAAATTCCTCTTTTCTCTCGGAGGCGCCATTGTTGTGATGACCATAGTCTAGATCTGATGGTCAAGAGGAATCCTACAACATCCTCATATCAATGGTCCTTACCGCTTTGCGACTTCAACATTAGGGGTTTCTACCTGTTTAACACTCCCTTTCTCCCAGAGTGGTCAACACCAAACTGACCGTAGTGTATATCCAACGATCATGGGAGACCGGTTCTCGTCACTACATGGATGGGAAGTGAGTCAAGCTTTAACAATGGGACATATCCCACATTCACAATTAAGTAAACCGCCAGATTTCGGTCAACCTCACCGATAATTGGACTAGTAGGTTGCCTTCCACTGGGTTCAAAGGTTGTAAATTCATAGCGTCCTAGAGCTCTAAACTCCCATAGTTCCAAAGTCAAAGATAGTTTAGCTCCTTTCAGACCTAGAAAAAGGTTCCAAGGTCCCCATCATATGGAAATTTATTGAGATGGAGAGGCTAAAATCATAATTCTTAGCCAAGATTTGGTTAAGTCTGTGGGCATGAGCTCATGGTATCTTGGATGACTAGTTTGAAGGGAGTGTCTTCCATTCACATAACTTAAGTTCTAAAAAAGGGAAAGGTATTTCTCGACTAGCGCAAGAACCATATACTTATTCCTAAATTCCTTTGAAGAACCATGTCAAATGATTCTCTTTTTGTTAAGCTGAGGAAAATAGAGACCATGGAAACACAAGGGCTCATAGAAAAAAAAAATAGTAAAAATTTATAATGATTTATCAAACAATGTAAATTTTAATCATAAACATGGACATTCAACCATAACTTCCATTATAGTACATAGAATATAAAAATACTTATCAAGAAACCAGAATCATGAACAAACTACTGAGAGGGGTTCACGTTTCCATCCAATCGTAGGCATAGCCACTCCTGGATATATTTACCGCTAGCCACCCCCTAGCTAGATCATGATTCTTAGAGAGAGACTCTCCCTTACTGTTTAGCGACAGTCAAGGATGGAGGCCACTCTCCTCCTCCAATACGAACTTGGAAATTGGTTTTCTCTTCACCAAGAAAGGGGGCCCGCAACGATTTCTTCCTTAGTCACTCATCTTCCTACAATCTTGTTTATCATCTTGTACTAAAAACACTACTAGCAACTTCTTGCACCTAGAGAAATCTTGTTTTTCATTTCTCCTTAGAACCAGAGAGTTACATGTGCTCTCCTCTCCTTTTGAAGAATCATCTCTCGACTCATCTCCTTTGCTAGGAAAAATCCCCCTCTGCCCATGAAATCCCTTCTTTTCTTTCCTTCCTCAATAAGATTGTGTGGGTCTAAATCCCCAGTTTGTGTTCAGGTTGGGAATTATTTCATATGGGTACTCTTCCCATATCCTCATTAACTCTTGAATAGGGATTCCCAACTACCAGGATGAATGATAATTTATTTATGGGTTAGATCACTGTTCTAGGTCTAAATAATTTAAATCCAGTAAGGTACTGGTCTGGTGGGGGTCATCTCAACCATTGTTGGTTCCCCTCACCATCTCTCTCATAACATCATGATATACCTTGGAAAACCCCTTCAACAGTTGGGAAACACAATCCATTTTATTTAATAACATAAATACATACATTACCTTTCATAAAAAGGTTCATCAATTCCGACATCCACACATATTCAATCTTCCCATAGTCTTTTGGCAAGTTATAGTTATATTTTCAAGCTGGTGGAAACAAGAGTATTACACTAAAAAAAAAAACTCACTTCAAGCAATGGCACACTTGTTCTATGAAGGACTCACTCAACAACAATAAACTCACTTCTAGAGAGGGAACACTTTCTTTACCAATGTGTATTTCCTCCAAAAACATCCACACAGTAAGAAAACACACAATTGAGAGGGTGCACTTGCTTTACCAATGTGTATTGCCTCCAAAAATGCTCACACAACAAGAAAACACATGATTGATGGTAGGGTGCACGATTTCCTTCGGTGCGTAGAAACCTTACTCACTCACATAGAAAAAATTATAAAAATGTAGAGAAGAGACAAAGAGATTCGAAAAAGTTTCATGAAATGTATTAGAGAAAAAATTCCCCTTTAATAATATAGGGTGACTCATTACAAAGGTAATTGTTGCTTTTATTTTTTGCAATTCTCTAGGCATTCAAACTGGCGAGAGAAGTTTTCCTCAACAATTAATGACACAATCTAACTAACAATTTATTTTAGACATTTCCTTTCTTCTTTAAACTAGTGAATGGTTTATTACAATTATTGGGCTGACTAATGTTGACATAGTTAATAAAAATAGCATATAAGTGATTCCATTTAACGCCTTGCTTTCTACTAACTACTGGTCCTCCTTTATTGGTTATCTAAGGAAGGTTGATGAACTTCCTGTTGGTCCACTTACTCAGGTGTGGACGAAATATGTCATTGATTAGTTGCATGAATGTTGTTAGTGCATTAGTCGGTGTGAAGGGCATGACCAGCCACTCATAAAGACCAAACTTGGTCTCGAACATTTTCTTCCATATATCCATTGGTTTCATGTGCACTTGACAATATCCGAAGGTCAAATCTATCTTGGTGAAGAAGGAGGCCCCTTGTAAGTGGTTAAGAAATTCCTCAATCTGGGGTAAGGGATAGAGATTTTTAATGGTGGATTTGTTAAAGGCACAATAATCGGTAATGAGAGGCCATTTGAAAGTCTCCTTATTTGGAATAATGAAATATGTAGAGCCACAGGGAGAGGAGGATGGTTGAAAATGGCCCTATTAAGGGAGTTGTATAATCCATCATTCAATTTCGGTAGCCTCTTTGGGAGCAAGTCAATATGATTGGGCATTGGGAAATGATGCACCAAGAATGAGTTTGATGGAGTGTGCAATGGCTCGAGAGGGTGGTATCCCTATGGGAGACTAAAAGACATCTAAAAATTCATGTAGGAAAGGGATTACTACCGGAGCTTCCATATTAGCGAGGTTCTAAGGGTTAATAGAGTGTACCAAACATAGAGAGATGTCTTTGTTGTGAATAGCATGGTTAGTTGCTTCTTTCCTAGGATGTAGTGAAGGAGAATTCTAATTCGTTGAGGTAAGAATATAGGTGCACCCTTCATGATGAAGTTGATATTGATGGGATTTTTCATGATACATGATGTGTCAGTATTGTTGGTAGGGGAGACCCAATAGTAAGTTGGAATAATCGAAAGGTGATACATCACAGACGACAATATATCCAAAGGGTCCAATAGAAATGTTATAGCATAGCACTGGGTGATAGAAATACAGGATCCTCCCTTTTATACCCATCCAAGTTGAAAGGGATCCGAGTGAGGGGTGGTGTGAAGTTGCAAATGTTGTACTAAGTCTTGGGAGTCAATATTCTTCTGGCTTCCATTGTCCAAATTGAGAGTCGTGAGTTCATGTTTAATTTGGAAATTATGCATAAAGAGGGGAGTGCTAGAGAAATTAGTTTCAAGTGATCCATATGGATTTCATTGTCCCCCCATCTATTCCAAATGCCTCATTTTGTCAATTTTCTAGTTTCACAGTTTTTTCGTAGTTTTCGGGTCCTTGACTTCCAGGGTCGTTTTGAGGCCCTAAACTGTGTTTTTAGGGCTCTTCATAGTTAAATTGGTAATATAGTTAGATTCTTATGGAAACATGTGTATTCCTCATATATACTTTTCTAACGATCTATTGTGGACCTAAAACAGAGATCGTATGCAAAAGTTACCACCCCCAGAAGTTGATGGACTAGCTTACCCCAACAGGGCCCACATGACTTTTGGTGCTTCATCTCCTAGGGTTAGAATTTTGGATGTCTAGGGTTTTGGCATTCCTATTTATTGTAAAACATCTTGTATAGACTTACTGTAACCATATTCTTGCGAATGAGCGCATTCGTCACATCTCTTCTCGGAGATAAGACACCACCATTCTAGCAAGCTTATTTTTCGCTGCATCTTACAGTTTCAACACATTTTCTTATTGAATAGAAACCAATTTTATTGTATCTTTGTTATGGTATCTCTGCTATTATTGTGTCTCTATGTTAAGAATAATAATAATTTGTATTCATTTTCGTTCTCCTAATAAAATTGAGATCATTGGTATCAAATTGGTTTGCTCCTTGTCGTTCTTAATACATGTCCCCAATGAGGTCATGGTACAAACAATTGGTTCTTGAGATTGTTTCTATTGAGGAAAAAAAAAATCATGACCAAGAGACCTCTCATGGTGGGAGAAAATAAAGACGATGGGACATGAGATCCTTTCAAAATGTTTCTTGAGGAATCCCTCATGCAACAGAGGAATGAAATGATGGATATTTTTGCGCAAATCCTTCAGTGGCTACCAACAAACGATGCATCTTCCTAGAATGGAGGCGCCTCCCCCTTCAAGGTACAAATAAAATTTCATATTCCCATATTTGAAGGTAATATAGACTCATATGTTGTAGACAAATGGTTGAATCTTCTAGAAGGGTATTTTTATGTCCATAACTTTTCAAACAGAGAAGAGATTATGCTTGTTCTCCTCAAAGTTGTTCCCCATGTCAAAGATTGGAGGGAGACTTTTTGTGATCAAAAGGAAACAGAGGAACCCTCATTATTTACAGTCGCAGTCGTCTAGGTGTCCTTCAGGGACACTATCAAGGAAAAATACTACCCTTTCAGAAGTTACAACGACCTGTATACAAAATGGAGCACACTATGGCAGAAAAGAGACCAAGTATTTCCAGAGTTCACAAATATATTCCACACCATGTGCACCAAGCTAGGTATTAAATATTTTGAGTGACATCGAGTTCTCAAGTATCGCGATGGTCTACATATATACATCTAGGACGAAATGGAGTTTTTGGACATCTTGTCCTTGGGCACAACCTATCCATATGCCATCAAAATCAAGAAAAATCTTAAACAAAAGATGCGTCAATTTGGGCCTAGGAACCCTTCACATCATAAGAAATTAAAGGGAATCCCCAACCCAAATAATAAAGGATAGATAAAATACATACAGCCTCAGGAAACCCATTCTAGGCCACAAGAAAAGAAGGACACCAAAAAGACAAAGAAAGATACCAGGAAGTGGTGCGACTTCCATAAGAGCCCATGGCATAACACTGTTGATTGCCACTCCAAGCAATTGTTGGTGGCTAAGGTGAAAGCCTTTGAATCATATGCAGTTTCTGACTCTGAGTCAGAACCATAAAGGGGGAGATGGATCATTGACACAGAACCCAGTTCCACCGTTTCTACCACCAAGGTCCAACCTCGTGAACTAGATGAGCCAGAAGAAGGCAAGAGCCTATTTCATTCAAATATGTGGGTAAAAGGAACCCTATTTCACTTTATCGTTGATATTGGTAGCTAGAAGAACCTCATCTCACAAGAGTTCATCAAGTGGCTAGCCCTTCCAACAACGCCGCACCATCAACCCTACACAATTTGATGGTTCCACCAAGGAAGCGATCTCTCCATCAACCAATAGTGTCACCTGTCATACGACATCAAGCCCTTCAAAGATGAGGTATTGTGTGATGTTTATCCTCTCAAATTTTGTAATGTTCTTTTGGTCCAACCTTATTTATGGAAACATCATTTTGTATATGAGTCTATGCCTCACCGTGTTATTATTACTTTGAAAAAAACATTATACATGATACCCGAGGCAGTCCCACCTAGTGTTATTTCCTTGATCTCTGCCAAGAAATGTAGTAAGGTCTTATCTCATACCGGGAAGTTTTTCTTCTTCATGATTCTCTCTTAGAGTGAGAAAAATATTACATCCACATCTAGGGCCTTCGTGGCCAATCTCTCCACACAACAGAAGAAAGTGGAAAAGTTTGTACATAATACAAATATATCTTCTCGTCACCTACTAGGGTACCTCTACACTATCAAGTCAAGCATCCCATCGATATGAAACTCGATGCACTGCTTCCCAATGGGATAGTCTACCACTTCTCTCTGTTAGAGAATGAGGAGATCAAGTGACCAATCCAATATCTACTCCACAAGGGTTACATCCATCCCATCGCATCACCTTTTGGGAGCCCAATCGTGCTCGTGTAGAATAAAGACAGGACCTGGTGACTCTGCATTTATTATTGGGCCCTAAATAAAATCATAGTCAGGAACCGATACCTGATTCTTAGAATCGACAACATCCTTGATCAAATCAAGAGGGTCAAATGATTTAGTAATATTGATCTAAAGTTTGGCTACCACCAGGTCCCCATAGAATAGACAAATTTATGGAAGACTTCCTTGAAGTAAAAATAAGTTATTTTTGAATGATTGTTCATGCCCTTTGGTTTGAAAAATGATCCAAAAACTTTCATGAGGATGATGGATGATATCCTGTGACCTTTCACCAATACTTTTGTAGTGGGGTATCTATGTGACATCCTCATCTACAACAATACTTGGTTCGAACACTTGCATCATATTTAGCAGGTTTTGCACACCCTACGGCAGCACAATCTATATTCCAGCTTGGAAAAATGCTCCTTTGGATTGGACAGGGTCTAGTACCTAGGATACATCATGGATCAACATGGTGTGCATGTGGATCCAACCAAGATCTAAGTCATCTGTGACTCGGAATCCCCAAGCACACTCACTGAGCTTCAAATATTTTTAGTCCTTGTCAATTTCTATCACAGGTTCATGTTGGGATTCTCCCATATTGCATGGGCCCTCAACCAAGTAACGAGGAGTGGTGGTAAGGAAAAATATTTGTGCGGCTTGTCCCAACAATAAGTGTTCGATGATTTAAATCATCATTTGTGCTCAACCTCCGTACTTTCATTACCAGACTTGCAACAACCCTTTGATATCAAGACATATGGTTCAAACTATGTTGTGGGCAGAGTTCTCACTCATCACAGCCACCCCGTGGCCTATAATAGTGATACACTATAAAATGTTATCTGTAAGTACCCTACTTATGAAAAATACATGTAGTCCATTGTGCAAGCCTACCTCCAGAGGAGACATTTCATTCTCGGGAAGGAGATAGTCATCCACACAGATCATAAGCCATTTTAATTCATGCCAAAACAAGGAAAACTGAAGAATGATCACCATCGGAAGTGTTCCACATAGTTGTAGCATTTCTACCTCAACATCAAGTATAACACATGTAGTTCTATAATCTTGTAGCCATGAGACATATGAATGTCCTAACTTCTATAAGATAGAGCTTGACTTCTCCACCACTTACCAAATGTTGGGAAAAAACTCAGTTGTCTCTAATTTCCATCTTCAAGACAAGATATTGTGTCGACTCGGCCATCTCTGCATTCCATCAAGTGAGCAAGCGAAAATGATTTGGGAAGCCCACTCCAGTTGGGTGGCAGGACACTTCGATGTTAAAAAGACAGTGATAGTGCTGTAAATAAATTTCTACTAGTTGAAACTTCGATAGGATGTCAGAAATTATATTAGCTCTTGCACTGTCTGCACTAATTCCAAACTGATCAGTAATAAATAGGGCATGTACACCCCCCTTCCTACTCCTAAAAGGCCATGTAAATCCGTCTCAATGGACTACATGTTGGGCCTTCCATCCAACAAGAGGGGAAATAATTGTGTCTTTTTGGTTTTTGATATCTTTTCCACGATGGAGATCCTCACCATCTACAAGAAGAGCATCAAAACAAAGGCCACTTCCAAGATCTTATTTGAAAAATTATAGGTACATTTTGGAATCCCACAAACCATTATCTCAGACCAGTATAGTTAGTTCATCAACACATTTTGGTTGAGCCTCTGGTCACTGTTGGACACCAAGCTCACCAAATCCATTTCCTTCCACCCCCACACAGATGGCCAAACTAATGTTGTCAATCATATGATCGTCCATATCTTACGCATGTACAATTCCAAAAACCCCTACACATAGGATGAGAGTCTTCCCTATGTTTAGAAGAGCTACAAAATATCCCTACATAGATCAATCGACCACAACCCCTTTCAGGTTGGGTTAGGATTCCAACCATTGGGTCCCATGGATGTTGCACTACCTATTTGGGCCACCCTGATCGATTTATCACCTACTCCAACTGAAGATAACAAAGCCTCCCAGTTCATTGATTGGATCCATGAAATTATCTAATAGGTTCATGATATTTTATAGAATTCCAATGCCAAGTACAAACAACACCATGATCAGCACTCAGTGCCACATAAGTTTCAAGTGGGATATAAAGTGTGGTTACAATTATATAAATAATGCCTTATAGGGCCCCATTGGAAGCTTCTACCACTCCATTATGGACCTTACACCATAAACAATATTGTGGGTGACAATGATTTTAAGTGCAACATTCCCCCTTTACTTGGCCTACACCTAGTGTTCAATGTGGATCTCCTTCAGACATACTTACCACCATTATTGGACACCTCAGAGATAGAAGAACAATTGACACCAACAGATATCAACCCTGACTGCATGCAACAAGAATCCATTGAACATATTGTGGACACACAAGTGAAGGTAACTCGCTAGCAAAGGATCCAACTTTATCGAGTTGTCAAAGCAGGGCAGCTCCTACACCAAGGCAAGTGGCTCACTTGTGGCCAAATTCAATAGAAATTTCATCATCTGATGGGGGAACTCAAGGAAATGGATACTATTTATTCCTAATGGGGGAGTATTAGTCCATATGGATTTCGGTGGCCCCGCACCTATTCCAACCAACTCATTTTGGTATTTTTCTAGTTCGACAATTTTTTCCTAGTTTTTGGGTCCCTAACTTCCGGGGCCATTTTGAGGTACTTAACAACATTTTTAGGGCTCTCCACAAGAAGAATGTGGACAAAGTTAGAGTCTGACATAAACATGTGTATTCCTTGGATATACCTTTCCAACAGGCTATTGTGAGCCTAAAATGAAGATTGTATGCAAAAGTTACGACCCCAAGAAGTTGATGTACTAGCTTACCCCAATGAGGCCCACATGAATTTTGTTGCTTCATCTCATAGGGTTACGTTTTTGGATGTCTAGGGTTTTGGAATTCTTGTTTTTCTCTAAAAGGGCTTGGATAGCCTCATTGTAACCATGTTCTTGCGAATGAGCCCAATCATCACATCTCTTCTCAGAGATAAGCCAACACCATTATAAGAAGCTTGTTATCCGTTGCATTTTACAATTTCAACACATTTTCTTATTGAATAGAAAACATTTTTACTATATATTTGTTATTGTATCTCTACTATTCTTGTGTGTCTGTGTTAAGAATAAAAATAATCTGTATTCATTTTCATTCTGCTCATAAAATCTGAATCATTGGGAGTAGTCATGAGGATGAGGGATGGGTCTTCTTATGTGGAGTTGTATAGAGATATGATTTTTGGTTGTTCGGGGAGTTCAGTGGGAGTGACCCTTGTAACAAATTTTTTATTGGTGCATATATTTTTAATGGCGCAACAATCAACAAATTTGTGGGAGATTGTCTTGTGAAAAGTACACCATGGTGCAGTTTTGGGTGTAAAAGAAGAATAATTGTAAGGTTGGGGATGTGAAGGGCTCAGATTGGAAGATGGTGGTCAATGTTCTGAAGAGAAAATTTGAGGAGAGAACTTATGTTCCATGACCAAATCCCATAAGAAGGCCTTGTCTAGGGAAAAGCTTTCAAAGAGATCAAGTTCACGACATAGAGGCATAGTCTCTAGAGTCTAGTGTTGTTGCACTAGAAGCAACTCATGCAGAGCCAACACCAAGTCTTGCACTTGATTAGACATGGGAATAGTGGACTCCTCACTAGAGGATTCTCTCCATGGTGGCATGATTTTCATTCACAAGGGGCCCAGCGGAGGGCGTAGAGAATTTCTCAAGTAATGATATGTTGAAAACCTTGAGAAGGGAACAAAGGACGTCTCAATCATTGAGACGTTGAAGGACCCTAAGAAGGGAAAAGATAATTCTCTAGAAAGAGTGTGGAGTTCCAATGTTGACTCATACAGGAAGAAAAATTTTCTCTTGTCTAAGCATTGTTGATGGTTTCTCCATCTTCTTCTCCTTGATTGCATGCAAAAGAATTCCCATAGAAAATTCTTTGATACCAATTGATTCACAATAGCAATCTACAAAAAGGATGCACGAGTTCCACTTGGCGTGCAACAAAAATGTAGAGAAAACTCTCACATACAAGAAAATGATTTAGCAAACAAAAGAAAAGGAATTGATCAGAAAAATTTCATCAACTATTCCTAGAGAGAGAGAGAGAGAGAGACGCCCTTTAATACTATGTAGGGCGACTTCATTACTCTGCATTATTTGTAGTTACAATAGACATTTTTTCTTTATTCTATGCATCTATCTGTGCACTTAGACTGGAGAGGAATATTTCCATAGCAAGGGTCTGACAAACATTGACTCACTAACTTATTTAGGAATTTCCTTGCTCAACTATACTGGTGAAGGATTTTTAAAAAAATATGGACTCACCAAAATTGACACCGACCAAAACTGGCATAGTCATAATTATTTAGCAACGCATTTCTCAACTAGACTGGTGAGAAAGGATTACAATAGTAATTACTAACTAAATGCTAATTATTTTCTACTGGTGGGCCAAGGAAGGTGGATGCCCTTCCTAGTGTCCCACACTAAGTCATTTTACTCCATTTTTTTGTAGGATTATAAAACACATACACTTTGAAACATATAATTTATATCATGCTTATTATCTCAAACCCCGATAATCCCTATCACTAATATCCCCTACCCATGGGAACCCTTAACCTCTACAACCCCTAACGTTTGTAAGCCTTAGTCCCCATTCCTTAACTTATATAACATTTAATTCTTATAAAATCTAACCACTACTATTGATAACCCTTAAATGCTAACCCCTATAGCATTAATTACCCCATTTTTATTGTATTCTAAAACCCATACCTTTTAACATGTATAATTCATATCATCCTTATTACCTCAAATCCTTATAACCCCTATCAATAATATCCCCTAACCATGGGAACACTTAACCTCTATCACCCTAACATTTGTAAGCCTCAATCCTCATTCACTTATATAATATACTACCCTTATAAATTTTGACCACTACCATAAATAACCCTTAAGATATAGCCCCTATAACATTAATTACCCTACTTTTCACCTTAATTACCCTATAATAACTATCACTTTAATTAGCTCTACAACCCATAAGCTCTATAAACCTTATATTCTCCAACCGTTATAACCCTTAACACATAACCGCAATAAAATTTAATTTAACCCCTATAATTTGTGATAATTATTATAATCACTAACACTTAACTTATATAAGTATTAATACTTAACCATTAACTTGTCACACATATATCGATAAAATCCTAACCCTTATATTTCTTAACCCATATAACCCTTGATTTTAACAACCCCTAATCTTTAACATCTATTTCCTACAACCCCCAATTCTTAACCAATAATACTAATAATCTCTATTATTTAACACATTAAACCTATTTTCATAAGCCATATACTGATATCTATAACCATCAACCCCTTTTACTAGTAATACATATAACTTTTAATCCTTATAACACATATAGATCCCTATCCCTTAAATTTTATATCCCCTAATACTTGTTACCAATTTTTGATGTGAATTAACATAAGAAATAATATAAAACTATAGCCTTCTATCCTTGTAACCATTGACACCTACCTCACTAAACATCAATTTATAACCCGTATAAACCACAAAAACTAACATCTAAGTCATATAACCCAAATTACGTAACCTATATAATCCTTATGACATGACCCTTAAGTCATAACACTTATACACCAATATCCTAAACCTTATAACACCTAACTCCTCTAGTAAAAAGAATCCTTATAACCATTAATATTTAAACCTTATTACCTATATCCTCTAACTCTTAACCATTAATATTAATAAATTTTACCATTTCATAAATCCTAATATCTATAGCTCTTTTAATCCTCAAATTCTATAAGAACTAACACATATAATCTCCACCAAATGATTTCTATAACACCTATAATATTTATCCCCTATGAACCATAACTACTAAACCATATAACTCCTTTCACATATAACCTATAATATAAGCCATGTAACTATCAATATCTAATATAATCCCAATAACCCATTACCTTTAATCCCTAACCATTATATCCCTTAGGATAACCTCAAATATATAATCCATTGAAAATAATTTCTATAGCACCTAACCATTATAACCATTATAATACATAACCTCTATTACCCATGTAACCCCTATCAATCCTTAATATCTATAATCCCTTACCCCCTACCACTATAACCCTAACTAGTATAATCACTAGTAACATTATAACTTTAACCACTATAATCACTAATACTTAACTCATATAGGAGATGTGACTCCAATCTCTAATTTAATTCATATAATCGCACTAAATTTTTAGTAGTCAAACATTGATGGGCTCCACTCCTTAGTTGCACATGCCATACTCGACCATCATTTTGATCCTTCCTCTTCACCCAAAACCCATTTATCAATATCTCATGAGCTCATTATTCTTTTGGATCCATCTGGCCCTTGCTACATCCCATATTTTGTTGGACTATGGGATCTTTGTGTCCCCTTTTTCTCTTCCCTCTGTAAAAAAACTATTTGTATCTTCATCACCATTGATTGGTTAAATAATAAAACAACCCAAAGGACATTCTAGGGTTCTTTAGTACTTCCTATCCCAACTACCATAAGGAATTATGAGGCTAATTCTCTTTCCACTGTATCTCCTACACATTTTTTTATGTTTTGGTAGTTGCAAGAGGTATTAACCTCCATGGATAAACCTTTGAAAACAATAGAATATTCATGAAGCAAGAGAAAACCTAAACAAGTGTGTGAAAACCTTGGAACACAAGTCGGCTCAACAGAATAAGTAATATTGAAGTATTATATTGAGAAAAGGATAGGTCAGCCCTACTTGAAGAGACACATGTTCACCTGGCCAGAATAGTATAAATAGAAGGCACTTGAGCTCATTTGGTAACACACTCACACTCAAGAAAGTGTTGCACAAGTCTATAGGAAGGGTGCAATGACAATGACTACAACTAGGTACTGATCTTGGTCTATGGTTTGGGACTTTCTTCTTGGTGCATTACCTTAAGAGAAAGGTATGCTGTCTCTCTCTCTTTGTTATCTGTTGGGTCTAGTGTTTCTTCCATAATCATACCATCTGTAAAAGGTTATAATTCTCTTGGGTGACTGTGTTCCTATGTTTGGTTGACAATACTGTGATATATTCTATGTTTAAGCTAGCACAACATTCTAACGGGTTATGGTCCCACACTACCTTTAGAATAGTTTAACCATTGTAAGGTAGATCCACAACTCTCTATCAATCTCGTTGTAGAACAATTGCAGTTGCAATGCCAGTTCCTTCAAGCCAGTTCCTTAGTTCGATTTCCTTCATGTCAGTTCCTTCATGATAGTTGCATCACCAGTTGTAGTGCCATTTAGAGTTCCAGTTGTAGCACCACTTGCAGTGTCAATTGCAACACCAGTTGCAGTGCCAACACTTGTTGCACTACCAGTTGCATTAAAACTTTCTGTGATGTATTGCAACTAATTTTTTGTTATCCTAGTGCTCCCTATCCCAACACATCTCTTGGTTCCCTCAACCATAAAAAATGTCAAAGTTGAATTTTTGGGTCAAAGTGAATGTTTGACTACTCAAAGTCAACATTTGAATGGTTAGAGTCAATGTTTGACTAGTCAACGTCAAAGTTTGATTGGTCAAATTCAAGGTTTGACTGGTCAAGGTCAAATTCAAATACATTCATGACTTCCTCCATAAAATCAGAGTGGTGCAGTAGAAGCATGATCTCTTGGTAGAGCATGTAAGACAAGGATTGACATCATACTTGCAAAGAACAAAGGCAAAAATTATGGAACCAAATACCAAAGAGCAGGTGTCAAAGGATGAAGAGTTTGATTTTTGGAGCTTCCAAGAACATGAACGTGTTGTAGGAGAAACAATAAAAAGCAACTACTGCAGATATGAATCTCTGGAAATAAAAAGGGATCTTTGTCAAAGAAGAGATCGTAGAGCGAGATAGATATCAAATCTAATACATTCAAAGGAACAACAAACTCTCCATGTTGGAAAGAATACTTGTATTAGAAGAAAATCAACTCAAGTGGAACAATAACTAGACTCCGGGTATGCATATCAGGTTTGATATTTTTATTATTGCTACTTAAGTCAGTATTGCAATACTTTAGATTTTAATAATTATAGGAACAAATGAATACTTAGTAGCATGTACTATTAATATAAATGCTTATTGTACTTAATTGTAATATGAACTAACACCTTCTCTAGGAGATATTTCTTGTTCTTGTTCTTAGGAAGGACACCATGGTAATGTTATAATGAATTACCATGAAATTGATATGTTCTTATATAAAATGTTATTATACATGAAATATTTTTTCTCATGTTGTTTTTGTTTCGGACAAGTTATCCTACGTATTCCAGGAAGGTTACCACATAAAAGAAAGACTTGAAAGGACTCAGAGGGAGTCAAACCTCATAGGGAGCCAATGATCAGGAAGAAGAAAGGTATCATGAAACTTTGCAGGATGCATAGGGACATGTAGCAGATGGAAGCGTGGTTCAAGGATTCTCTCAGTTAAAGGGAGTCAATGAAAGAATTCAGAAAGAAGGATCTTGTAGGCCTTTTTTCCGAGTTGTAGTCCTTTGTGTCGCATTGTAGGATTCATGTCGAGTTGTAAGCCTTGTTTTGAGTTGTAGGCTTCGTCCCGGCTTGTAGGCCTTGTGCCGAGTTGCAAGTTTCATTCCAAGTTGTAGGACTTGTGTCAGTTTATAAGCTAAATGTCGAGTTGTAGGCCTTGTGCCAAGTTGTAGGCTTCATGTTGAGTTGTAGGCCTTGTTTGGAGTTGTAGTCTTCATGCCGAGTTGTAGGCCTATTGCTAAGTTGTAGGCTTCATGCTAAGTTGTAGGCCTTGTTCTAAGTTGTAGTATGCATGCCTAGTTGTAGGCCTTGTGCTAAGTTTTAGGCTACTCTAGTGAGATGGTAGGGCATGTAAAGTTATTGATACACTAGTGAGATAGTCCGGTACACTAATAGCATAGTGGAGAACCTATATGGATGTGATGGTGTTTCTCGTAATATGATCTAGATGATCATAAGATAGCCTGTGTAGATCTGGTGATACTACTAGTTTGCAAGACCATGTAGGTATTTCCCATGCCATGTGAGATGGATGGATAATGATGACAGTAATGATGAAACTGATGACATGGGTGTAGCCATGGGCAAGGATGTCATGTAGGTGTATCCCATGATGTTGATGGTGACACACACTACGAGATGTAGCTCTAGTGTTCTCTAGCGAGTTGTAGCCCCTAGATGAAATTGACTAGTCCACATGGGCGTATCCATGTGTGACGTAATGATGCTACCAGTAGCATGGTTTACATAACCATGATGAGAGGATCATGGCATAGAAAGAAAGGCAATGAAGACCATACGAGAACATCATGGTTAAATACCTCCCTAGCTAAGAGGAAGTGTTGATTTTTTGGTACTATGAGAGGTATTGACCTCCATGGATAAACCTTTGACTAGAATGGAATATTATGGAAGCAAGAGAAAACCTAAATAGATGTGTGAAAACCATGGAAGACAAGTCGAATCAGTAGAATAAGTAATATTGATGTATTATATGCAGAAAAAGATAGGTTGGCCCCGATTGAAGAGACATATGTTCACCTATATAGATTAGTATAAATAGAAGGCAATTGAGCTCATTTGGTAACACCCTCACAATCAAGAAAGTGGTGTGAAATTCTAGAGGAAGAGTGCAGTTTTAATGACTGCAACTCGGTACCGATCTTGTTCTATGGTTTGGGACATTCTGCTTGGTGCGCTACCTAGGAGAAAGGTGCAGTCTCTTTCTCTTGGTTATCTGTTGGGTCTAGTGTTGCTTTCAAAATCATTCCATATTGTAAAGGTTACAGTGCTCGGGGCTGGATGTGTGCCTATAGCTGGCTGACAATATTGTGATATTGTTTATGGTTAAATGAGCACAACATTCTAACAACATCCTCCCTAGAAGTTTGATGATGAAAACATAATTCTCATAATATAAGGGATCACATGGATTCCATGGATGCTCCTCCATGATAAACACTTTAGAACATGATCACTCCTCACATCTAGCACAACCTCCAATATCCATGAGGTGTTCTATGTGTAGGGTCTGAAGCACACTAATGATTAGTCTCACCTCAACACCCATCCCAATCCTAATGATCAACATATCAAGCAAGTACGTTAGCATTATTAACCAATGGAAACAACCAACATATGATTGGAGTTATCTACTAACTATTTAATTTGATCTCAACAATAAAGTGTATATGCATACATAATTAAGTAATTAGTACTCTCACGAAGCCAAGTTAAAAAATTTTATTATTATCCTTACGAATGGGGCTTGTTTCTCATTTTTTAACATTGTAATATTTTTTATTCATATCTTAAATCATCCAAAGAACATTTAATTGTTGAATTGGTAAACCTTCCACGTGTATTAAAGGTGGAGTAGTTTAACTTATATATTTTCTATTTATTTATAATTGTGATAATGAAATTCAATACTATTATTTATTAATAATTGGTGCTATAAATTTAAATACTATATCTCTTTACACTTTTGAATAGATCCATTACATATAATAAATTTAAAAGTAAAATAATTTTATTATTCATCTAATATTTTTATAAAATTGATGAAATATATAAAAAAATATGTTGAATTTTATAATTAAAATGATTAATTCTAAATCATTTTTTTATAACAACATTTACATAAAATACATCAAAATATTTTAAAATTAAAATATATGTTCACACAAAACTTATCTAAATATATTTAGAGAAACTAGAAAATACACTTAAGATATGATGCTTGGTTCAAAACATTGAAAAGGTAAAAGCTTAGAACTTAAGTTAGTAATTTATTTTTCAACATAATTATTCAGTAATTTAGAATCATGAATTGCATATAATTATTTTACATAGTAGACATATTATAAATTTTAAAAAGATGTGACGAATTTATTTAAAGATAGAGATGGAATTCAAAAAGGAAATTCATCGGAACCATGAATTGTATATAGTTATTTTATAGTAGTAAACATATTACAAATAATGTAATGATGTAGAAATATTACAAATGAAATATTACAAATAATGATGTCTACAAATCTTAATGTTTCCTTCAAAACATTGAAAAAGTAAAAGCTTAAAACTTAAGTGAGTAAGTTATTTCCCAACATAATTATTGACATATTACAAATCTTAAAAGAATGTGATGAATTTATTTAAACAAACAGATGATGTGCATATTGATTTGGATTGTACCTTAGACATGTGTTAAGTTTAGCAACTAGATGATGTTGGCATCCATTTGGATTGTACTTTTAATGTGTGTTAAGTTTACATATTCTGAATCTTAAAAGGGTTTTTAAAAATCAATCTAACAAGTGATGTTCATATCTAGTAGATTGTACATTAAACACTTGTTATGAATAGAAAATAAATGATGTTTCCACCTATTTAAAAAAAAAAAAGATTCTAAAAATTACTCACATTTATTTACACACAAACACTTAAGAATTTTAAAATCAAATACATTTACATGGTAACTCTATATCCAACCACTAAATCTCATTTAAAAAAACCTTCTAATAACAACTCACCATCTTTTTATGATTATTTAAACATAATACTAACTTTATCCCATTAACATGCAGGATAGCCATTATTAATCATCCCATTAACATGTCTTCGTTAGGATCTTTTATGATCGCATTAACGTGCCTCATAAACCCTTTTATGACCGTTCAAACATAAGACAAAGAAGGTATTGAGATTTATGACCATTTAAACATAATACAAAGACATACATTCAAACGTATGTATATATGGACGGTGAAGAAAAAGCGAACGATATAGCCGTTGGAAAAGAATAGGAAAAAGCAAACGATGTAGCCGTTGGATAAAAAAAATTAAAAAGCAAGTAGCTAAGGTGAAAACTCTTGGGAGATGGAAGCTATGAATCCTTCTCCATCTTGGTATCTGCCCAACGATTAACCTTTGAATTATAGAATCGTGCTCCAGACAGAACAGTTGTTAGGACTTGCGCCTAATCCAAAATAGATCGAACGTTGCTATGGAGAAATGCACCAAAGGTTAATTTACTTGGATTTTTTCTGTTATGCAGTTTTCTTATTTATCTCCTCATGAATTTTCATAGACTAACGCGGTTAATTTACTTGGATTTTTTCTGTTATGCAGTTTTCTTATTTATCTCCTCATGAATTTTCATAGACTAACGCTATAATTTTGATCCTGGCAGTCTCTCTGTAACACCTGCCGTTCAAAAAGATTAGGATGCGTTAGCAACAAAATGCTCAACAAATGCAAGCAGCAAGATCAACGCATATCATCTTTGGTATGTCTTCTATATCTATTTGATGTTCGTCAGGATGAAGTATCCGTAAAAAAAGATATTAAATGAGGGCTTTCTGCGGTTTTCTTGTTTGTCTAAATAGCAGACTCGTATCCTTCCTCGTCAACATCCAATAAATTAGGGTTTTCTTATGTTTTAATCTATCTTAGATGGAAATCCTACGCCTGCATGAACTGCAAACCCAGCCGATTATGGAAAAAACCCAAGATCTATATGGCGCTGCTAGAGCCTTACCTCTATCTCTGCAACCCACATTTACTCTTAATGTTATGATTGGGCAAGAGCCATCATTGGATTGGATTTGCTACAATCACCGCTTTAACCAGGTAAACCCTTGTTATTGGTTGTTTAACAACGGGATCTGCTATTGAATATAATGAATATGGGGTAGGTTGAGATATGAATGATCGACATATGGATATGGATCGGGATCTCCAACCAGTTGCTTTGGATTTGCATTTGCATCTTGTGGAATTATAACAGCACCCTATCCCGGTGCTTCTCCGACCTCCGCTACTTTCTTTGGTGCCTTTGCTAATATACCTTTGCTAATGAAACTGGACCATCAAGGTCATCACCTTGGTAAAAGGACTATGCCTACTTTGCCCATACTAACTATGGATCTGAATCTGGCATGGGATATGAAACTTAAACCAGATCTCAAACGGAAACTGCATCTGCTAGATAAACTGATGCTACTTATGGTGCCGGTGGGTCGATCAATCATGTTTTCTTATGGTTTAATCCATCTTAGATGGAAATCCTAGTCCTGCATGAATTGCAAACCCAGCTGAATATTGTTTATCAGAAACTGAAGAATCAGTAGCTAGATGAATAAAGAGGTTAAAACAAGAAAACCCTCTCTGTCTATTTGCCTTTCTTACTTGTATCTGTCTTTATTTCCTTCTTTGTGTCTTAGTCTTTCGGTCAATTCATCATGGCAATGGCACTTATAATTATAACGAATGGAAGAGTGACTCTCTGTGTTGTGTTTATGGTTGAATCATTCAGGGTGGATGTATATCCCTTTCCACTGAACCTGCACGAGTCTCAACTCATAATATATATATTTTTAGCTCATAAACCCTCATATCCATATATGTATGTACAGATATCCATATGCATGCATGCATTAAAAAGAACACGGGATGTAATGAGCTCAGTACTTATATCCAACGGCGTATATGCATGCATTAAAAAGAACAGAGGATGTAATGAACTCATCACTTTAAGGAACTCGATGAACTCGATAACTGTTGCATCCATGTGAAAACTCTCAGTAACTCATACTCAACGTTTTCATTGATCTTTTCACCCCAAGATTCAGCAGAAATCTCATCTAGAACTGCCAACACTTTTTCAATTTATTTATCTTCTTTGGTGGGAATAGTAGATCCTTCTCAACCTTGTCTTTGTAGTAATATTTAAGCAGGTGATCTACCTAATAACATTACCTCATCTTTCACCATAAGATTCATGAACTTTTTAACATGCCCAGACCCTACCTCTGGAACCATTCCACATGAATCTGCCAATGCCACTAAACGGTCACCCCACTGTCCCTGTCAAAGACATTGTTATGGAAATTCATTTTGGTCTAGCTTTTGGTGCTCAATCAGTGAAATGTTCAGAAGACTTATCTATGGCCATTTGAGTCTTCATTTTCCAGTAACTGCTAGAGAAAATGGTAGTAGCATTGCCGAGGATAAGCCGAGACAACACTCCAATAGTTACTCACACATTCAAACACAAATTAGCACCTGCTAACTATGCATGATGAGGTAGGTTTCACTTGCTTGACATTTAAATATTTCTAGCATGTAGATTGTTTTCGTTAGTCCACAAGAAAATAAAATGACATTTCACGTCCTTCTAGTCTCACATGACAGTGCGCTCATCTTCG
Source organism: Picea engelmannii (assembly GCA_009831015.1). Classification (NCBI taxonomy): domain Eukaryota; kingdom Viridiplantae; phylum Streptophyta; class Pinopsida; order Pinales; family Pinaceae; genus Picea; species Picea engelmannii. The sequence continues at coordinate 203,320 of ML794306.1, forward strand.
CACTGAAACCCTACACATTTGTTGAACCTCGTGTAACATGTGACTACCTAATAGTAAGGGTAGAAAAAATAATATTATTATAAACCTAAATTTAATTTATTTGATTTTTTATTAGAATATTATTTTAATTTATTTGATTTTTTTATTAAAATATTATTTTAAATTAATTTTAGTAATGAATTAATAAATAAATTTTATTATTCATCATGGAAATCTAAATTTTTTAAACTTTAATTTAATTTTTTATTACAATAATTTATTTATTTTTTATTAAAATATTATTTTATATTATTTTAAAAATAAATTAATAAATAAGTGATATGTTGTAATATTCATGGTGAATATCCTTGATATTAATAAAATCGATGATAGTAATAGTTATCTTTTACATAACTAGCACAACCACAATTTGTGGTTGGTGAAAGCCGAAAGGATGGCATGTAAAATTTGAACCATTGGAAATGAGAAATGGCCCATCAATATTCCATCAATATTTAATCTTATCCATACAAAATTGATTAAGCACTAAAAACCTATTAAATATACCCATAATCAATAGATGTACGCCTTTCAGTCTATATTACAGTCTTTTAATCTCACGCCTTCGATCAATGTAAGTGTCATTCTTCATTCTTGATGTGTAGGTTTCCTTTGTTTCTCTACCGTGGCCAAATAGAAACCGCCTTATCGTGGATGTCGCGTGTTGTACTCCTAAGTAAATTCAACCAAGCCCAATCCCAATAGCATGTGGGAGGATGAGAAAATTGAGATCGTAAAATGCCATTGGGTGTGTTGGCTAATGGATTGACTAATTGGTCTATTCATCGATTTTATGTGAAATCAAAGTGTATAAACGAAAAAGCAAAGGTAAAAGAAAAATATAAATTAAAAAGTAATGTTTAATTTTTTACCTTTTTTTCCATATCATTTGTATATGTAATTTTCAAGCCATAACCTTTGATCATAATAGAGAGGAGATGAGTGCTCTAGTAAAAATGTGGTTATAAATAATAGATAAAGAAATTTTATTTTTTTTAATTGTATGTTGGTGTTTATTTTTCTAAATTAAATTAATATTGTGTATGGAATTTGTTACATTTCAATTACTTGAATTGTATGTATGATTAAGTTTTAATGTTAGTTATTAATCTATAGCTATTTTTTATTTCAATTGTATGTTGGTGTTTATTTTTCTAATTTAAATTAATATCATGTATGGAATTTGTTACATTTCAATTATGAATTGTATGCATGATTAATTTTTAATGTTAGTTATTAACCTATAGCTATTGCTTTTATTTTATAATTAACTCACAACTTTATTTATTGAATAAGTTTTTATATAATAGAAATAATTTCAAAAATATAATTATTGAATTTAAATATGCTATTAGGAATGGATATATGAATTATTTAGAGTTTAAATACAAAAATCCTAACATTTTTATTATTCTTGGATGATAATGCTACAATGATATAAAGCCGCAAGGGGTAGTGCAACATCTATGGGACCCAATTGTTGAAATACCAACCCCAACTGAAAGCGGTGTGGTTGGTTGAGCTATGTATGGATCTATTGTAATTATGTTGAACATAGGGAAGAATCTCATCCCATTTGCGTGATTCTTGGAATTGTATATGAAAAATATATGCACAATCATCCTATTGATGACCTCAGTTTGGCCATCTGTTTGGGGGTGGAAGGCCATAGATTTGGTGATCTTGGTCTCGAGTCATGACCATAGGCTCAACAATAATGTGTTGAGGAATTGACTTTCCCAATCTGAGATAATGATTTGTGGTATCCAAAAATGTACCCACACTCGTTCGAAGAAGAGATTGGTAGTGGCCTCCGCTATGATTCTCTTCTTGCAGGTGACCAAAACTGCCATCTTGGAAAATCGTTCAACAACCATGAAAAAAAATTTATTTCCCTGCTTGGTTGAAGTATGTATTGACATGTATTCCATTAATATGGACTCTAAGGGCCTATCGGGAGTAGGAAGAGGGGTGTGCATTCCTTGTTTTTTAATGGTTGGTTTGGAAATGGTGCAGGTCATGCATGAATTGATATATTTAATGACATACTTTCTAAGTTTCATCCAATAGAAATGTTGGTGCAACACTAACACTATCTTTTCTATGCCCAAGTGTCCTGCCACCCGATTATAGTGAGATTCCTAAATAATCTTTGTTCACTCACCCTATGGGACAGAAAGATGAAGCAAATGACACAACAACCCATCCTAAATATGGAAATCAGTGACAACTATGTTTTCACCTAGCATATGGTAGGTGGTGGTGAAGCTAGGATCTCTTTCGTAGAGTTGGTGCCATCTAGAGGTCTCATGTCTATAGGAGTGTATCACTGTGGTTATTGATGAAAATTGAGCAAATTGAGGTCAACCAAGGTAGTCAGTGGCGTCATTGGTGGTCCTTGTGTTATATTTTATGTTGAGAAGGAACTGTTGCAAGTATGTGGACCACTTCTGATGGCGGTCATTTTTTAATTTACCTTTTGTCTACATAAACTACAGAGGCTTATGATCAGTGTGGATGATTGTCTCCTTCTCGAGAATGTAATTCCTCCACTGGCGGTAGGATTGTATAATGGAGTACATGTATTTGTCGTAAGTGGGGTACTTATGGATGGTATTCGATAGTCTCTCACTATGATAGTCAACAGGATATCCATGTTGAGTGAGAATTTCCCCCAAAGCATAGTCTAAAGCATATGTCTCAGTCCCAAAAGGTTGTTGTAGGTTGGGAAATGAAATCACCGGGGATGAGCACAAGTGTTGCTTCAAATAATCAATTTTTTTTTTTGTGACTGCCTCCAAATTATTTTTTCCTTTCCACCACCCCTGTTCGCTTGGATAATTTCCCATGCAATGTGGGAGAATCCCAACGTAAACCTATGATAACAATTGGCAAGACCTAAGAATCTTTGAAGCTTAGTAAGTGTGGTCGGGGTTGGCTAGTGATGGATTACCTGGATCTTGGTTGGATTGACATGCACCCCCTGCTCATCAACAATGTATTTTATGTACTGAACCATGTTCATGCCGAAGGAGCATTTCTCCAAATTTGAACATAGATTTTGTTGTCACAAAGTATGTAGAACCTATTAAATATGTTGCAAGTGTTCCACCCAACTCTTGTTGAAGATGAGTATGTCATCAAAATACACCACCACAAAAGAATTGGTGAAAGAATGCAATATATCATCCATCATCCTCATGAAAATTGTTGGGGCATTTGTCAATCCAAATTGCATGAATAGCTATTCAAAAAGATCTTTTTTGGACTTGAAGGTAGTCTTCCATATATCCCTATGCTTTATTGGGACCTGATAGTAGTTGTACTTCATATCAATATTACTGAAGTATTTGGCTCCCTTTAATTGGTCAATGAGATCGTCAATTCTAGGAATTAGTTACTATTTCCTGATTGTGATTTTATTTAGGTCCCAATAATAAATGTAGAGTCACTAGATCCTCTCTTTCTTTTGCATAAGCACAATTTTGATTCCACAAGGTGATGAGCTTGGTTGGATGTGCCCCTTTTCAAGAAGATCTTGGATTTGGCGCTTGATTTCCTCATTTTTTGACAAAGAGMGATGATAGACTCGCCCATTGGGTAGTGGTGCGTCGAGGGTCAGATTGATCGAGTGTTTGACCTGACAATGGAGAGGTACCCAAGTGGGTGAGGAGAAGATTTCTTTCTATTCTTCCATGACCTCATCCACTTTCTTCTGCTRCATGGAGAGACCTGTCATGGAGGCCATGGATGTGGTTGCAACCTTCTGTTCACTTTGATCATGAATCATGAAGAATAAAAAAATCTCGATCTSAGAGATTACCTTCCTACATTGCTTGGAAAAGATCAAGGAAATGGCAGTAGGTGGGACTACCTTGGGTATCCTGCACAATTTCATGTCCAAAGTAATAATAACACTATGAGGCCTAGATTAATATACATCATGATGTTTCCATAAATAAGGTAGGTTGAAAATAACATCACAAAATTCAAGGGGGATGACATCACACAATACGTCATCTTTGAAGGGCTTGATGTCATAGGGCATGAGACACTATTTTCTGACAGGAAGATCTCTCCCTTGGCAGAGTTATCTAATGGTGTACAACTGTGGGTGTGGTTTTTTTGGAAGAGCCAACCACTCGATGACCTTTGTTGAGATGAGGTTGTTTTGGCTACCACTATCAATGATTAAGTGCAACGTGGTACCCTTCACCCACACATGTGAATGAAAGAGGTACTTACCTTCATCTAGTTCATTAGGTTCATCGGGTTGAACCTTGGTGGTAGAAACAGTGGCATTGGGTTCTATGTCAATGATCCATTTCCATTTTCTAGTTCAAAATCAGAGTCAGATCCCACATATGATTCATAGAATTTCACCTAGACCACCAATGACTAATTTGAGCAGCATTTCATAGTTTTATGCTAGGGAATATTATGAAACTCACACCACTTTCTAGTGTCTTCTTTGTCTTCCCATTGTCCTTCTTTGTTTTTGGTTTAGATTAGTTTTCCTAAGGATTTACATCCTTCCTCTACCCTTTTCTATGGGTTGGGTCCACCTTTGCCTTTCTTCTTCTATGAGGGTTTCACAGACCCAAACTATTTTTTCTTTTGTTTAGTCTTCTTCTTGATTTTGAAAACATATCGATAGGCCATTCCCAAGGATGATATGTATAGAAACTCCATTAATATCTCAATGTATCTATGAATACCACCATAATACTCGAGCACCACATGTCACTAAGAGTCTTTGATATCCATCTTGGTGTGAAACGTATGGAATACATTGGTAAACGTTGGCATTGTTTAGTCCATTTCCTGTTACAGTGTGGTCCATCTTGTATATAATTCATCATAACTTCTAACAGGGTATTATTGTTCCTTAATAACATCCTTGAAATAACCCCAAGTCGATGCGACTAAAAATAATGTAGATCACTCTATATCCTTTTTCTTACAAAAAGTCTCCCACCAATATTTGACACGGGGAATGGCCTTAAGGAGTGAAAATGCAATATTTTATCTATCATAAAAGTTATGGACAAAGAAATACTCTTCTAGAAAGTTTAAACATTTGTCTACAACATCCGCATCTATTTGACCCTCAAACATAGGAATATAAAAATTGATTTTTACCTTGAAGGGGGCGGTGCCTCTACTCGAGGAAGATGTGTCTCCTATTGGCAGTTGTCGAGGGAGTTTTGCAAAATTATCCATCATCTCATTCCTCTTTCATACGAGGGATTCCTCGAGCAATATTTTACATGGATCTTCTGCCCCATCATCTCTTTTTTTCCCCCAATGGGCGACCGTCGAGTTTGGTGAAGCTAATCTTGCAAAGGCTCAATTGGCTCGAGTCCAAAATTCTTATACCCTCACCTCGTTGGGGACATGTACAGAAAAATAAATGAAGAGTAGACCGCTCTCATACCACTAATCTAGATTTATTATCGAAACGACATGAAACATAGATCCATAATTTTAACACAGATATACATAGATAAATAATAGAGATACAGTGAAACTTAACTTCTATTCAATAAAGAAATCTGTTGAAACTGTAAAATGTAGAATGAAACAATCTTGTTTGAATGGTAGTAGCTAATATCTGAGAAGATATGTGTCAGCTATGTGCATTCTCCTAACCCTATTAAAATGAGGCTTCCAGGCCTTTTCAGCATCAATAAGTAATCAAAAAACCTAGACATCCAAAAATCTAACCCTGTGATATGAAGGACCAAAATTCATGTGGGCCCTCATGGGGTAAGTTGGTACATCAACTTCCCGGGGTCGTAAATTTTGCATATGATCTTTGTTTTAGGAGAATGATATCCCATTGGAAAGTTATATCCAAGGACTACACATTTTTCCATCACACGCTAACGATGTCTACAATGTGACTGTGGTGAGCCCAAAAAACATTTTTTAGGGCCTCAAAACGACCCTAGAAGTTTAGGACCCAAAAAGCTAGACAAAATCTGCCAAGTTGAAAAATGTATGTGAGCCAGTTTGAAGAGGTGGGTGACCACTAATATCTACCCATATCATATGCACAGACATATCCCATATGGAATTGATGAATTACTCCTAGTGCAATGGTACTTTTTCATACTATTGTAAAATATTAGATGACTAATGTGGACACATGAAATCTAGTCATGTGAAGAGGCACTTCAAAAATCCAAACCAACGATGATTGGACAT
>ML794307.1:11456-23928 GCA_009831015.1 Picea engelmannii
GTCTTTGACCAGCCTACCATGCGGATTCAGCTCAGATTTGATAGTCAAATCAGGTTGGGAGCTGGTCCATAAGTGGTTGGGAGGCCGACCAATTCAATAAATGCGTCGTTTAGCAGGTGCGCGGGTTTTTGCGCTAACAGTCGTGCATCGTGCGCGCATGGTACGTTTCTGTAATGCGCATGTGCGCGCGCACCAAACTCCTGTAAAGCGCCCTTCAATTTTTTGGTTACTTTGTATAGTTTTTGACCCTTTTGCAATGCTGTGAAATTAATTCAATGCCATGAATGACTTCATTCCTGTTCTGATGATGCTGAGTTCTTGTCGCCATGTGCGGATGAAATTTCAGTGATAACAGATGCCCCCTGATGGATGAGGTTAGGAGCATACGTATAGCCGAAATCCATCAATGTTTCTTTTACTGAGAATGGTGTTGTAAGAGAGAGAAATAGTGAGATCGTTCAGAGCGATCCGTTGGAGAAGAAAGGAACCGGTAGAACCCAACCGTCTGTAAGGTGCGTAACAATATACAATTGTGTACAAACGAGGTGGGCATGCCCCATGCTCGTGTTATGTAACTCTGACAAAAGATGACGGAAGTGTTGGTGTAGATAACTGCGGCACCCTCGGGGGCGGTAACAAAAAAGGAAGAAGACAATTATGCAAAGGAATATACTCTGAACAATAGGTAATGGTCGTGGTAATAAGCAGCAATGATGATGTGGGCATTGATGGCCCTACCAGGTTCAGAGGTCTTCGACAAATGATAAAAAAACTACAATAGTCGCAAAGTAAGACCCACCATAACATGAGAAAGTGTTGGTGTCGAATGTCATGGGGGCCAACGACAGCAGGGAGCAATGATGTTTCTCCCTGTGCCATCTGAGATCTCTCATTAAATGAAGAATGAGAATCAAGATACTGTCACCCTTCTGGAAAAAGTGTGTTGTTGTCGACAAAAGGGAAACGCGACTCTCAGAAGCAAAGGGCTTCATAGAATATACTGAGGTGAGGAAGTGGCAGAGGTGCATAGACGAAGTCAAGAAGTGGGAAGACTCAAGACTTCCCTTGGTTGGAGAATGTATGAGTTGGAAAAGTGGCCGCAACCGTGTAACAAGGTCGAGTGTCAGGGGGACAACAAGACCGAGGATAAGTTGTGCCAGAGGCGGGACAAGGTGAACAAATTCAGAGGGTAGAGGAAAGTGACCTGTGAAGTACTCTGAAGATATGGACAATGTCGGCAAGGGTAAAATGAGAAGCAATGCTCCAACCAAGGGTGACATGGTTTGCGTGTGGCCAAAAATGAAGCAAGTCGCCAATGGTTACGATAAAAAGGGAATGACTGAAAATAAAGGTGTTTGTACAATAAATAATGAATAACTTGGGAAAAATGTACAAATAGAGAAATGGGTGCCCCAGTGTAAAATGAGTGCCCCAGGGAGGGCAGAAATTTCTTGGAAAACAGATGAAGGGTGGGGGCCCCATTGGTGAGTTTTTGTATGAGGTAGGTGAAATTAAGATAGGTTCGCAGATGGGAAAACTGATGGTGGATGAAAATGGAGGGTTCATGATCCTGCGGAGATGCAGGAAAAAAAAAAAAAAATAGAACCATAAATCGATGATCTGGGAGTCCATATGGGAAGCTAGCAAAATGAGGAGAAGAAGTATGTGTTTGATCTGCAACATGATGAAATACTATCGGGACTCCCATCCCTAAAGGGTAATGAAGAACAACATGAGTGTCAAAAGTGCCAAAAGGTGCTATGAATGGGACAACTCATGTGGGTAAGAATGTTACCGGGTTACAGTACCGATGATGCAAAAGGAGGTGTGAGTACTGCAGAGCCGGGAATGAGGATCCTAAAGGAAAATATCATAGGGTGTGAATGGAAAATGTAAATGCAGTACAACGAGGGAGACTACATGCCAGTGTTGAAGATATACCTGAAGGGATGATGTTGACGACCGATGAGCAAGTACCTGCGCACAGAACAACCAAATACCCAAAGTGAACAATATCTGAAGAGAATCAAAGATATGTGCATGTATTTGACAAATGTGACAATGCACGTGCGTACCTGACCATGATATGAAAAAAAGGCGCCCCGGGGGCTCAGGATGAAAAGTGACCCAGGGACGGCTATGATGTAGGTGGTGGTATGCTGATCCCGTGGTTGAAGATGGTTCGAAAAATGGACACCTTGGGCTCCCGGAATGTTGAGTGGAAGTTTGGCAAAAGGCCTATATATAGCTGTAGGGCCCACATTTCCACCTCATTTGTACCTGCTGCTACAGTGACTGGACGAGAAGATTGCAGAGGAGATTTGGAGTTTTAATGAGAACGAGGTATCCGATCGACAGTGTGCGAGTCTCAGGTTAGTGGTCTGATCATCCTGCATAGAAATAGGTTTCCAATTTTTGGGCAGGGTAGGTACGGGGGGCCGTACAGAGGGTTTGAGGGAATTTTTCCTAGGATGTGGGCCCGCATGCACTGGCGATTCAGTGGAAGGTGTGCATACGTGCGCGCCTGTCCACATAATAGACACGCATGGGTGCGCGTGAGTGGAAATTTAAGGCGCGCCCTAGGGGCGCGCCTGTGAGGTGGACAGTCGCGCTCTTGAGTGCGGCTGTGAGTTTGGACAATCGCGCTTGAGAGCATGCCTGTGTAATGAACAGGTGCGCTGACGAGCGTGCCTGTGTAGTGAACAGGCGCGCATATATGCGCGCCTGTGTAGTGAACAAGCGCACATATGTGCGCGCCTGTGGGTGAAAAAACCGCGCCTTTGAGGAAAGGTTTAAGGGTAAAAAATGAGTCTGTTTTATGCATTGGAGGGTTTCATAAGCTGATATAGGACTCTGTGTTGTGTGCAGGTGGCTAGCCGTGACTATGGATGGGTGTAGCGGTCGTTGTTTCTGGCGAACTGGTGTGATGTCAGGCCAGGTGTCGATGCGATGCTCGACAATAGATGGGTTAAGGCCAGGCATCTCTATGTATGACCAGGAAAAAATATCCCTGTATTCCTGGAAGAGGGTTTTATATGCGGTGATTTCCTGAGGAGTGCATGCAGCTCCAATGATGATTTCTTCGACAACGCCATTTTTAATGGAAATGTCGATTTTGATGGTGGGGGAAATGTTAGCCAGATTACCTTATTCAAAGTCGTCAGGGGCAGGAATGGGATTGTTGAACCAATCGATAGGCCCTGATGGGATAAAATCTTTGGTTTCGACCGTGTAAATGGGGTTTTGGTTAGGAGGCATGAGGGCTTCCTGTGGAAGGAAGAGGGCACGATGATGTAGTGCGTCCCAGGGAGAGTCTGGGCGGTGTAGCTCTTCCAGTATTTCCTCGTTGCATTGGAAATGACGGGAATATAAGGGGTCGTAAGGAGTGATCTCAGCTCTAGTGTGATTGTCCCCTACTGGGGAAGCAATGGGAGTGGTGCGAGCAGATGATGAGGGTTCACTCGTCATGAACCATATGTTGAAGCACTGAGGGGTACCCGTGGTGGTTGGGTGGATAGTGTCTATAGGGGAATGAACAGTAGAGGTGGGTGGGTTACGGGGTAAATCCTCAGATACGCCATCTAAGAACCAAGGAGGCGTTGGGAGTGCATTGGGTTCAGGTGAAATGACATGAAAATCATCGAGTGGCGAGGTAATGTCAATGACCGTCGCTGCGAGTTGGTGATGCAGGGTCAATTGACATTGCCTGTATGCGAGGATTATTGGACACTGGTATGTAAAGTGAGCTAATGAATCGCAGAGAGAACCAAGGCATCTCATACGTTCATTGACTGTAGTGGTGACATAGCGAATGTCAGTGATGTTTGAAGAGGACGTAGCAGGGTGTGGGTTGTTCTGTAAATTCTGGCGTGCAGCAGCTAATGTTTTCCAGAAACGTGGCAGTGCTGGGAAATGATGGCTGTAATGGCCATATTCGGAACAGATAGCACACGCGAATTTGGTCCTTAGCCCTTTACTACTGGAAGGTTGGGTGGTAGTAGTACTAGCAGTAGTAATGGGTGTTATGGGAGTTGGATTGAGGGGAATCAAATTTCATAATTCTGGTAGTGATGGGCAATTGTTGGTTTGGTGTCCCTCTTTCTCACATAGTGCGCAAGGTGGTGGAATGCGTGGAGGAAGTGGAGCTGTGGGATCCTTCTTCTTTCGCCTGCCCCCGACTGTAGTAGGGGGGGTAGGGAGTATGGGGGTAGTGGGGGTGAGGATAGGAATCATCATGGGGAGGCCTTCCTGTGGGAAAGGGACCATCTCAGGTGGATGTAAATACCACACTGGGATGGCTAACACCATATTGGGTAGTGTGAGAGTTGCGGCTACCTAGAAAGATTCTATACCGGGTGGAGGGTAAAAGAAGGGAATTTGAGTGAGGGGTTGGGGAACGGAATCCCAAATGGGATTAGGTCCTTGAGGGGGTGTGAATTCGTGGACCGAAGGGGTCGACGAGTGCGCAGGAGGCTCCGACTGGAGTGGTTTTGCGACTGTTGAGACGTCAGGAATGACGGAAGCCTCATGAGGAGGAAGAGTATCCTCCGTGTGAGTTCCGTTAGATGAGACTACGCATAACTGATTAGGGGGAAGGAGTGGTGGTTCTCCATGGTACGTCCCTAATAAGGATGGATATTTAAAAATCCCAGGACCCATCTCAATGAGTGGATATGCGTCTCTGTTGGTATGGATGAGAGGAAGAATGTTATCGAGATTGGCAGATGGATTAGTCTCATAATGTGAGACTTGGTCGATGGTTACAATCTTTCCGTTGTGGGGGAACATGATTGTCCTAAAGAATAATGATGCCACTGCCTTCATAGCATACATGTAGCTACGTCCAAACAAGATATTGTAATCGAGTGGGGCGTCGATAACTTCGATGTCAATAAGAATAGTTTTTCCCCTGAGTTCCACAGGGACATTTTGGAAGAGCCCTTCAGGAGATGATGGTCGTCCGTCATAAGATCGTAATGTGATGGCAGAAGGTATGAGTTCTGGGGAACCCAGTTTCTGCCATACTATTTTGGACATGATGCATGTAGATGCCCCCTCATCGATGATACACCGATGGACGGTGATGTTCCGTATTTTTACCGGTATTTGAATAGCGACCAAAGCAGGAAGACGAGGTTCACAGCTATCAAGGTCAAAGGTGATGAGTCGAGTATCAGCAGGGTCGACTACCCCTAAGGTGGAAAGTAGTGATTTCCATTGCGTTGGATAAGTCTGGAGGAATTCCAAGACTGACATGGCAGCCGGGGATTGTGCTAAGTCGTCTACCAAGCTGTAGTTATGTGCGGCCTTAGCATGTGGGTTATGAACATTCCTGCGCAAGGGGATGCAAGGGATGCGTAATGGTGGTTCGGCAGAAGGGCGAGGGATCATCAACGGGGGTCCCTTCAGTGTAGGGTTTGTCTCGGAAGAGATAGGGGTAGACTCAGCTGATGTCTGATACTGACGATTGCGTGTTTGCAGAAGAATTTCTTCCTCACTGGTGAGGAGAATCATTCACTCTGCTGGATTGTTGGGATTGTGGTATTGACCCACCTGAGTTGGGGGACGCTATGTGTCCTGTTGGGTGTTGATCACCCCTTTATGTGGGATAGGATTTTTCAACACGGCGGGAGGGGGTTGTTGCACATACTGTTGTGGTGCCTGCTGAGGGGCAGTTTGTGCAGGGTTATGGGGAAGACTACCCGAGTCTTTCAAACTTTTGAAATCAATGATTTGGGGACAATGGTGAGTGTAGTGACCGAACTCACCACAAAGGGCACAAGGGTGGATGGTTTTAACATTGTTACGCCCTTGGCGTTTGTTGTTGTTTCCCCCTTGGGGGTTTTGGTTCCCTTGGTTCTGATTGCCCCCAGTGGTTTGGTGTTGTTGGGGTTGATTCCCGCCTTGACTCGGGTTATTGTTATTCTTGTTCTATCCTTTATTCCTGGCATTGTTCGAAGGATGAGTTGGGTTGGCTGTGTTCAACTGTTCGAAATTTTGATATTGTTGAGCAGCCGAAGGTTGAACAAAATTTACCCCCGCATGTGGGTGTGGGGGGGGCATGGGTTGTGGAGGACCTAGAAATAGGAAGTATGGATTTTGTGGTGGTGCCGATCCGTAAGGTACATAGGAAGGTTGCGTTCTTTCACCAGTACTATAAGCGGATGTTGAGGGAGTACCGCTGTTTGTGGGAATAGGTGGATGTATGGGATGTGCCTGTGGTGGTCCACTGATAGGTGGAGATATAACAACAGGATATGGTTGTTGATAAGGTGGTGGGGGGTAATAAGGAGTGCCCCCATATGCAGGCGGGTATTAAGGCGTTCCATACATCGGTGGTGGTTGGGGTTGTGGACTATGGTGTGTGGTGGCACCTATTAGTCCGTCGGCTGAGTGCGACATCCCAGGTTTGTGTTGGCCAAATGGCACCGGTTTTGGAAGATCAGGAAGAACCGTGTATAAGTACCCTGACTGTGCATATATAAGGTCATATTGTTGGGCCTTACTAATGGCTTCTTCTTCAGATTGTGGGAAGGTGGAAGTGACGTCCTTTCCAAGTAGAGAGACAAGTGATCTAAGAAACTAATCAAGGCACTGTTGCTTGGTGGTTTCTGCTTTCACAAACTACATCGCCTACGCCACTCATGAATGTGGTCAGCGATGTGGGTGGTTGAGGTCTGCTTAAAGTTAGACAGTAGTTCTAGACCGTTTTCATGGCGGATGGGTAATTGGAAAAATGTCAAGAAGACTTTGGCCAACGACTCAAAGGTCCCATGGGACCCAGATTTTTCTTCGACATACCATTTGGCTGACGGGCCAGTAAGTGTGCATTGAAAAAGTCGTAGTCTGATGGAATCATCCATGATTCTATTAGAAGAACACCATAGATGAAAAGTCATGACATGGTTGGTGGGGTCATCACCCACCTTTCCTTCAAACTTTGGGATGTCCGAAGGAAGTTTTGTTGGCATTGCAGGCCATGTGGGGTCATGTAATATAGGATCATTGGTCAGCTTGGTGAGATTCGGTATGTTGAGAGAGGCCAAGTATGGCATCTGTAGTGGGGTGGGAATGTTATTTCCAGCCATATTGTGTTGTGAACCTGACCCTTGATGGGGACTAGGTGGGTTGGTGCTTCCTCCTTGAGAGGAAGTGGGTCCTCTGCTCCCGTGCAAAGGAGAGCGAGTGAATGGATGACCTTGGGAATTGGACCCAAGTAAGTTAGAACCAAGAAAATCTGATCCTAAGATGGTGGCACTCACAGGAGTGTGTGAAGGAGGTACCGATGAGCGGGTACGACTAGATACTCCTCCTAAAATAGGAGGAAGGTTGAGAAAGCGTCGTGAACGATGGGGATTCTGTGGTTCCCCTATGATGTCAGACTAGTTGTGTGAATGTGTGCAACACGTGGTGAGAGAAATATAGAAACAAGAGTCTTTGTTGTGGTTGTTTTACACAATATATATATCAAAGTCAAATTGTAATCAGATGTGCGTCATACATAAATGAAAAAGAAGCATGTATGTGGGTAAGAGGGTTTTGTCCACGTGGGGGAATCAAAAGAAAGAAAATGCTCGTGTCCTAGAAGACGTAACGTCCTTCCTCTCAAATAGCACTAGACCTTCCAATAGTTCTCAACAGTGGGGTTTGAAGTCACCGGAAGAGAGACTAGTGAAGGCTGAAACAACTAGTTATAATGAGGGGTAGAGGGGGCAATATCTCGAAAGAGCTGGTGATACTTCCCAATAGCCACACAAAATCCAATCAAGGTGCGATTGCAGCCCACAATCGCCACCTGGGTAGATGTCCTAAAATTGGTCACTAGGTACCTCGGTCCAAGTGCGGCATTTAGATTTTCGGCCTAAGAAATGGGTCACGGGTTGGATATCGTCCAAGAGGTGGGTGCCTCAAGAGGGGACGTACAGAACAACCGGACCTCGGCCTTCGACCCTTCACGGGTATCTCCCTGCCTTATGGTGATTGGAACACTGGACTTGGAGGATTTTGAAGTTCCCTATTTGTCAACCTCTATGTTTGAAATTGTGAGAACCAGATAACGGGGAGTTATTTGGATGCCTATCCCCGAAATCCTACCTAGACTAAAATTTTCTTTTGGCACCTCCTGTGGAGGAAAACTTAGTGAGTTTTTAGAAAGATTTTAGATGATGTTGTTTTGTGAGGCTGGGGGTGAAAACCAACCTCGTTTGATTTAAAAGTGGGAGTGGATAGTCTTGTCAAGAAACGATGGGGTGTTTTCAGAATCCCTTTGAAAGAAACCTACTTAGAACTCCACGTTTCGAGAAGAGGCTATGTGAGTGCGACAGTGACTTTTATGTGTGAGTGAAAAGTGTACCAAATTTTAGTTATTTAGATGTCACCTTGCTGCATGTGGACTTCGATTGGTCCTTACAAGAGTGTGATTACCTAATTAGCTAGATGTCATTGGTACAACCTTGAGGAATTTTAAAAGCCCTAGGAAACTAGCACGTGGACATGTGGTCCGTTACTATCCTTTAACTCCCTATGTGTGAGTTAATCTAAAAAAATCATGAAACTATCCTAGATTGAACATGTGGGCATGTGTGGGCCCGTTACAAAATTTTAAACTCTCCTAGTTTTTTGATCTAAGAAAGAAAAATTGCAACAACTATCCTACTTTTGTGACATGTGGGCATGTATGGACCTGTTACAAATTTAGGATATGTTTGAAAAATGAAACTAAGAGGGGTCCCAAAAAGGGCCTTTGTCCTCTCCTAAAAGTTTTTGAATTTTGTTAAGGGAGATGAGATCATTTTTTGCAATCCTTTTCTGATTCTCAAGATCGCTTGATGGCGCAAGAGAAGAGCATACTAAAGATTGTTACTTCAATTTCTAGTCCCACATGTGAATTAGGTGTGATTAAGTATGATTGTCCAACTTAGATTATAAATCAAAGCAAGCCATCCACATGGCAAAAAGCAACTAAGGAAAATGATTTTTATCCACCTAAGTGCCTATGTTTGTTTGACTATCCCATTTATAAGTTGAGGGGCCTAAGTGGTGCAGTATTTAGAGCATGCATATCATCATTCTTAAGAAGGAAAATGACTTTCCCCACATCCCAAGACCTTACAATGTAAAAAATTTTGTAACATGCGCGGCCTCTAGTGTAGACAGGCGCGCGCAAAGCGCTGATGCGCTTTCAAAATCAAGCGAACAGGCGCATGCACGCAGAGACAGAATGCAGTAAATGCGTCTGCGTGCCTGATGCGCAACTGTGAGGTCAAATAACCGCGCGCCTGTGGCAAACGGCCGAGAGAGGAAATCCGGATGGATTTCTCTCAATTTTCCCTTGAATTGACTGGTTAGCATGTCGGCAGAGGCCGGTTTGTGTACCTGCAAGTTAATGAAAGAAAAAGGAAAGCAAAATAAACCCAAATGAGGAAGGAATTGATACCAAGTCCCCAGTATGGTCGCCAATCTGTTTGCACCCAATTAGTCACTTGGTGAGAAAATAAAGGGTGCTTACATGCCCAGTTGGGTCTTGCTGAGCATGACAACTGTAGAGGAAAGGGTTAGAGAAAACAAAACAAAACTACAAACAAGAATTAAATTAAAACAAACTAAAACTATGAGCATATGGAAAAAGAAATAACAAACACAAAAGACCAACATCACCAATGTTTTTAAGTTGATCAATTGATGAAATCCAAAGCACAATGAAGAAAGGGAACTGTGGTTCCTTGTTCCTCCAAAGGAAGTCTCTTGAAGGCCTCACAAACTTGCTCTCCTTACAATGAGAAAATGAGAATGATGGTGAAAGAACTCCAAGCACATTCACTCAATGGAGAGGTGAATGGCTCAATGAAATGGTGCTAATGTGTTATTGCCAAGGAGTGAGTCCTTAAAACAATCTAAGCAGCATAACATTACATGAAATTCCTTGAGAAAATGATGTTTCTTCATGGATTTTTATAGCCTAGCATTGGGTGATTATGTAACCCCTTTGAAGTGTGAAGAGGGGCTCTTTAGGGCTTCATTAGGTCTTTGACCAGCCTACCATGCGGATTCAGCTCAGATTTGATAGTCAAATCAGGTTGGGAGCTGGTCCATAAGTGGTTGGGAGGCCGACCAATTCAATAAATGCGTCGTTTAGCAGGTGCGCGGGTTTTTGCGCTAACAGTCGCGCATCGTGCGTGCATGGTACATTTTTGTAATGCGCATGTGCACGCGCACCAAACTCCTGTAAAGCGCCCTTCAATTTTTTGGTTACTTTGTATAGTTTTTTACCCTTTTGCAATGTTGTGAAATTAATTCAATGCCATGAATGACTTCATTCTTGTTCTGACGATGCTGAGTTCTTTTCGCCATGTGCGGATGAAATTTCAGTGATAACACCATGCTTGGAGACAATGAATCCTCCTACACATGTTGAAGAGTCTTCTCAAATGGGTTATACGATCTTTCTTGTCTTTGGAGAATACAGTAACATCATATAAATATACCACTACAAAATCCCCAATTGGGCCTTTGAAAGTGATACCCATTGCTCTTTGGAAGGTTTCACCGGTGTTGATTAGGCTGAATGGAATTTTCCTATATGCATAGCTTCCCCATTTGGTTCAGAAAGCAGTTTTCAATTGGTCTTCATGAGACACCAGAACTTGGTTGTAACCAGAAAACCATCTAGTAATGAGAGAATTTCAGAACTAGATATGCATTGCAATATTTTCTCCATAGGGGGAACTAGATAGTTGTCTTTCTTAGAGGCTCCATTTAAGTTTCTAAAATCAATACAAAGCCTTATGTCCCCATTCTTTTTTCTAATTGGTACCAGGTTAGAGATCCATTGAGTGTGTTTGACTTGGAATATAATCTTAGAAGCTAACAACTTGTTTAGTTCTTCTTTGACTTGTGGCTCAAGGTTAGGATGCATCTTTCTCATCTTTTCTTGAAAATGATTTGTTTGAGGCTTCAATTGAATGATGTGTTGTATAATTTTGGTGTCATAATTTTTGAGGTCTTCATACATCTAGGCAAATATGTATTTGTATTCCTTGAATAGTTTGATGTAAGATTGTCTTTCATCAGGAGAATAATTCTTTCCCATATTGATATTTTGAGGTTTGGTGATTGTTCCCAAATTTACCACTTCGAACTGCATTGATGAGATATTGGTTTTGCAGTTTGTTTCCCTTTTGAACTTATCTTGTGTAGATTTTTAATGACAAATAATCAGCAAGCTAATATTCTGTCAAACACTTAGCAACCTAGAGATAACTGTCGTCATAAATTTCAGAAATGGATAAACTCACATTTAGAAATTTCCATAAGCAGAAATACACATTGCTAAGAAAAATAGCAGCAGAAATAACACAGTGGACAGAAACCCATAACACATAGAAATTTAGGCAAATGCTAGGGAAAACCCCAATGTGGGGAAACCCAATGAGAGAGAGAGAGAGAGATATATATCTATTATTCAACTTCAGGAAAGTACATATCAGCAGCAAAATAACATTTCCAGCCAAGGAAAATACCTCACAGCACCAAATCTGTCCCACAAAAATTTGCCTCGTTTTCCATGCCAAAATCGTACTAATGTACAGCCTCTTTCGTAACTCATTTTCTATGCCCACAGTTAGTTTTATGGATTGTTCTGTATAGCCCAGAAACAACCACAAAAAATTTGAAATCTACCTCGAAAACTGTACCCAAAATCCCTCAATTTTCGTGCCAAATCTGTATGGTTGTATAGACTATACGGAATCCCATAGACTGTATAGTACAACCTCCCACAGCAGAAAAATATTTTGGCCCAAAACTCACAGAAAAAAAATTTCTCGAGACTCGTGCCCTCTTTCCTTAGAAAACATGCCCTCTTTGTTGCTCACTTTCCTCTCTCAAGCATACTCAGAAAAACTCTCTCAATCTCCTCTCGATGTCTTCTCAACATTCGACATGTGTTGCACACTACCTGTTGGTTGTGGAGCCTTATTATCTTCCTGATTCAGAGGTCCTTGCTTTCAGCCGTGTTTATACCCGATGAAGTATTTACACAAGTATGTACACTCTTCCACGTGGGGGAGTGCAGAGGGGGGGTACCCCCTCTGCGGGGTCCGGGGGGGCTATCCCCCCGGCTAGGGGTCTGGGGGAAAGCGGGCCCCCAGCAGGGGTTCTCGGGCGAAGCCCCCAAAGAAAAAATTTCCTTGTAAAAGTATATTGTAATTTCATTGTAAATCTGGACCGTTCATTATAAGGTCGTAGATCTAACGGTAGAGATTATGTTAGGGGTTTTTTCCCAAGAAGGCAACCCTCTTTTATGAGGGAAATGTATTGCGGCTATGGGTGATGGTGAATATTGTATTCTGAGAGAGGATACTGTGAGAGAAAGAAGAGGAAGTTACAACGGGTTTTGATGTAGGTTGTATCCCTTCATTTGCTGGATAATAATAAAGGAAGGACCTGGCAATTTCTCTGGTGGACGTAGCCC
>ML794307.1:27736-46417 GCA_009831015.1 Picea engelmannii
TGCTCAGTTTCAGTTGGTCTTCAAGAATGAAGATGAAAATGAGAAATTTTCCAGGTCCAAGAAGGTTCAGAGTCCAGCATATACAGCAGTGGTGGATTTGTTGAGATCAGTCTCCAAGTGGGAGATTGTTGGTTGTGGAGCCTAATTATGTTCCTGATCCAGAGGTCCTTGCTTTCAGTCATGTTTATACCCCATGAAGTATTTACACCCCAAAATAATGTACACTCTTCCACACGGGTGAGTGCAGAGGGGGGGTACCCCCTCTGCGGGGTTCGGGGGGGATATCCCCCCGGCTGGGGGGTTTGGGGGAAAGAGGGCCCCCAGCGGGGGTTCAGGGGTAGTGTCCCCTGATGGGAATTCGGGGGCGAAGCCCCTGAAGCAAAAATTTCCTTATAAACGTATATTGTAATTTCATTGTAAATATGGACCGTTCATTATAAGGTTGCAGATCTAATCGTAGAGATTATGTTAGGGTTTTTTTCCCTAGAAGGCAACCCTCTTTTATGAGGGAAATGTATTGTGGCTATGGGTGATGGTGAATATTGTATTCTGAGAGAGGACACTGTGAGAGAAAGAAGAGGAAGTTACAGCGGGTTTTGTTGTAGGTTGTATCCCTTCATTTGTTGGATAATAATAAAGGAAGGACCCGGCAATTTCTCTGGTGGACGTAACCCACACTGGGTGAACCACGTAAATATGTGTCTCTCTTGTATTGTGTGTCTTCTGTGTTTTGTTTCTGCATTTGTTTTATTTTATTGCTCCGTGGTCCTGTTTTTCTAACACTACCCAATGCATTCTTTTATAATCTAAAAACTGACATTTTCCCCCCAAAGTGTCTTTTCACCTTCCCCAACCCTAGATCCAAAGGCCAAGATTAGATCTTTCCTTTTTCAAGATCAAGGGTCATGATCCATTCCCTCCAAAATGTCTCATTTAAATTAAAGTGATTTTCACTTTATTACATAAGTTATTTATGAAAATAAAGTCACTTTAAAAATAGAAGGTACACTTTATTAAAAAGTCACTTTAACAAAAGAACCACTTAAAACAACTTTATAAAAACTATTACAAATTTAAGTGCCTGGTAGTGTAAATATTAAGGTAACATCCTCATATAAGGAAAAACATGTGGAGTACCTCCCGAGCTAAAAAGATAACACTCCCTCTTAGCGAGGGATGTACTTGCTGCCATCTCCATCATCTGGTCCCATCACACTGTGCTCTATAGGAGCTCCCTCTGAACTTAGAGCCATCTTCAACACCTGTATAGAACTCGAACTAGAATATCTTCTCTTGGCAACCTCCCGGAACCCTAAGCTCACTTCATCTTGAGGATTGGTTCGATCAACCTGGCTGAGCCTTCTGCCAGTGCTCAAAAGAGACTCACTCTCTTCTCTCAGAATGAAAGACTCTATCCTTGGTGCCACCGTAGTCTCAGAATCCTCCTCTTGCTCCCCATCCGACATTGAATCATACATCAAAGGTTGACCTCTCAACATATACAACCTATTCACCCAGTTACCGATCAGTTGCAGCTCTATCGGGTCCACTCCCTGCCTATAGATATAGACATGTTCCCTCTTGAAAAATATGCAATATCCTACATCCTCCAAGGATGAGACTGAGAAAAAGTTAACCCTCAACCCTGGAACAAAGATAACTCCATCAAGCTCCAAGAGTTTCTCAAACATGAGTTGGAATCCGACATTCCCAACTCCATGTACAACTTTCACCATACCACCTTCATTTACCACCTGTCAGTCAGGACCAATCTCTATGAAATCTAGGAATACTCACCAGATTCTCTTCATGTGGCTAGAGGCTCCACTATCCACAATCCATCTGACATCACCTCTGAATCCTCCGCTCCCGACACTGGAAACTAGGGTTGTTGGCACAGGGGAAGACCTAAGGTTCAGCTCCAAGAGCACATTAATAAGTCCTAACTACTGGCCCTTTTGGCAACACCTGCGAAGAAGATGCAGTCTCACCCGAAGCAGTTATGAGGGGGTTGCAGGAAATAGATGTCTACAACCAAGGGGATATCAAGTGGATCTAACACAGGAACAACACAAAACTCATATATCACTTATTTGCTCGATATACTCTGTGCATCTATCAGATCTACCTTAGTAATGCAATAACAGTATATGAAGGACAAATACAAAATACCAATCATACACAACACAAAATATACATAGTTCACCCTCTCTCTAGGGCTACGTCCACAGAACTGTGCTATATTATATTGATGTAAAGCATACAGTTCTTATCTGCGTTATGAGCTAGCAGATCTTCTCTTCTTTGTCTATGATTCTCTCCCCTCCCTGTGCACCCAACTGTGAGGTTGATCTTCACAACCAGATGAAGATATTACAATACTAGAAGGCTCTTGTACTCAGCACTTCTCTCTCTCACAATACTCTTCTCTCGAACAAATTAGTATCAATAGTACAAATAACAACACATCAACCCAAAGTACCAACCCAAAAACACCACCCCAACCTAGGCCCTTTAGACCTCTATTTATACATTACAATCATTCACTGACATCCTTAGGCTGAAACCTAAGTGTCTAAAACCCTAGATACCAAAACCCTAGGTAAAATTGACCCGTGTTTTCAGGGCTTCACCAACCTATCTTTCCTTCCTTCTCACATGGTGCTCCAAAGCATCTAATGGTGTCTTTTTCCTCTTTCTGAGTCATCCACGCTCCTTCTTTCTTTCTTATCTGTCATCCCCGATCTCCTTGTCCAACGACTTTTTTTCCCGGGCTTCGCTCCATATTTTCTGATCTTTTTCTCACTTCGACCCAGTATCAGTCACTATGTCTTCTGTGAAGTTCTCTTTTCCCTTTTATTCCTTGTTCTTCACTTCCTTCCATAACCAAGGGCTAACAAGCCCCCAACACTCACCTGTGACTCATCCCAAGGAACTTTGATTTGACTATTCTGTTGTACTTTAACTTCAGACTGCGCAGTGTATCCTTTTCTTTATGCTTTATGCCTCCTCTTCCTCCTTGTGCAGGCTATATTTTGTTTTTTCTGGTACCCACTTTCAACTGCACCTAGTACCTAGACCCTTGATCTATTTGATTTTACTAAGAGCTGCAAGGCATATGGTTGTCATAGTACAACTTCATCTGACTCCCATTCACTAGTCCTTCCTTCCATTCTCCATTCAACGTCTTCAGTTGTGCAGCTCCTCCTTCTGTAACATAGGAAATCTCGTATGGCCTGAGCCAATGTGTTCTGAACTTCCTAGGATGCTTGCTGAACTTGTTGTCATAAACCAGCACTAGATTTGCTTGTCTAAATGCCTTCTTCTTGATGTGTCTGTCATGATAGGCCTTCTTTCTTTCCTTCTATACTTGTTGATGGAATCCTGCAATGAATCTATCTTCCTCAAGTTCAACCAACTGTGCAAGTCTCTCTTGAACAACTCCAGTATCATCCATACCCATAAAGGCAACAATTCTCATGCTTGAAACCAAATATTCCATTGGAACAACAACTTCAAGACCATAGACCAACTTAAAAGGGGTTTGCATTGGTAGCTTCTGGCACGTGGTTCTATAGGCCCATAATACCGTTGGTACTCTTAAATCCCAATCATCCCTATTCACGCAGCATATCTTGGTTAGTGTTGTTTCCAAAATCTTGTTGAATGCTTCAACTGTCCCATTTGCTTGAGGGTGGTACAGTGTGCTCTTCTGATGGTGGATTGCAAATTCTTCAGTTAAGGATTCAACTATTTTATTGATGAAGTGTGTACCTTGATCACTCATAAGGATATTTGGGCATCCAAACCTAGTTATGATGTCATCAAATATGAAGCACGCAGTTGTAGTTGCACTACAGTCCTTAACTTCTCTTGCTTCAACCCATCTAGTCAAGTACTCTATTGTTGTGATTATGTATCTTGCTCCTATGCACTTCCCTAGTGGGTTTATAGGTCCAGCAAAGTCAATGGCCCATTTCTCGAATGCTTGTAGGGTCAGTTGTGGTGCTAATGGCATTTCATCTCTTCTATATGTTTTCCCAACCCTTTGTCATGCATCGCAGGCTCTAGAATAGTCTTTATCATCTATGTGTAAGGTAAGCCACCAAAGGCCATCTCTCAGGACCTTCTGCGCAGTTTATTTACCTACATAATGTCCTCCTGTGATGCCTTCATGATATTTTGCAAGGATCAGTGGTTGTTCTGCCTCCATAACACATCTTCGCAAGATCTCATCTGGTCCCATCTTGTATAGATGTCCAACTATAAGTGAGAAATCTGCAACGCGCACTACTAGTTGTTTCTTCTGTGGAATTGTGTACTTTCTAGGTTCCATTCCAGTTGACAGGAACTGGACTATGTCGATGAAGTGGTCATCGATTTTTATAATGGCTAGCAACTATGCATCTGGTAGTGTATCCTCCAAACTAGTGGGTTCTTCACCATGTTCCAACCTTGACAAATGGTCAGGGCCTTTGTTCATTCTTCCTGGCTTACCTATGATCTCAGAATCATATTCTTGAAACAATAGAAGCCATCTGTAGATTCTCCCCCCCAACACTAGCATGTTGACCAAGTACTTCAGCATGGAGTGATCAATAAACATTTTAAAGTGTCCTCCAAACAAATAGTAGAAAAATGTTTGCAGTGCGTACACCATAGCTAACCCCTCTCGCTAAGTGGTGGTGTAGTTAATCTTAGAAGTTGATAGCTTCCTACTAGCAAAGGATAATGGGTGGTCAATATCTCCTTCTCATGGTTGTGCTAACACGAATCCTAAAGCAATAGAAGACGCATCAACATGCACATGAAACTCCTTGGTCCAATATGGAAACACTAAAATGGACGCAGTAACCATTTTCTATTTCAGTGTGTCGAACTCTGCTGACATTTTTTAGTCCAACTAAACTGACAATCCTTCTTCAACTTCTTCAATAGCTTCTCCATGGGCACTGTAATCTGAGCATATCCTTTAATGAACTTCATGTAGTATCATGTGTGTCCCAATGCAGTGTGCAACTGTTTAACTATTGTAGGAGGGGGTAGATCAACTATAATGTCAATCTTGGATGGATCTACCAGTAATCCTTAATTACATACAATATGTCCTAATAAAACTCCAAATGGTGAGAAGAAAATGCACTTCTTTAGATTCAAAGAAATTTGACACTGCCTGCATTTATCCAACATTAGCCTTAGACATTCAATGTGATTCTTTAATAAACTAAAGACAGTCCAATCATCAAAATATGCTTCTAAAAATTTGTGCAATAACTCCTTGAATGCTTCGACCACCACCCTGGAAAAGATGGTTGGGGCATTCTTCAATCCGAATGGAATCATTGTATACTGATAGGATCCCCATTATGTTGCAAATGTAGTCTTGTGGTGATCTTCCTTGGAAATCCGGATCTGATTATATCCTAAAAATGCATCTGTAAAAGAATATACTTCCTGGCCTCCCACATTATCTAACACTTCGTCAGTGAATGGTGTAGGGAAGGGGTCATGTAAACAAGAATCATTCAGCTTCCGGAGGTCAACACATATTCATATCTCTCCTGTCTTCTTGTCTTGTACCACCATAGGGATAATCCACTATGATTCTTCCACATGTTCTATAATCCCTGCTTCCAGCATTCTGTCAAGCTCAATCTTGACTTTTTCCTTATATTTAGGGTTCAATCTGTAAGGTCTCTGTTTGACTGGTCTAGTATATGGTTTTAAAGGGATCCTCATCTCTCCCATAGGTCCTTTAAAACCCTTCATATCAGTGAACTTGGTCAGAAACAAGTCTTGATACGTGTGCAACAACTCTGTAATCTTGTCAATGGTAGAAGCATCCCAATAATCTCCAACATTGGCAAGCTTCGGTGTCTCCTCTGTTCCAATAATGACTTTCTTGATATTGATCGGTTCTCCAATAAATGGTAAATCAACTCCTGGCCCTTCCACATATCTTTGGCCTTCTGTTTCTATGATGTTTACTTTAATGTTGTAACAACCTTGCAGTTTCTGGAGAGGCGCAGTGCATTCATCCTCTTCCTATTCTAAGGGAAGGCTGGATACCTCCTCGAATAATTTCTATCTCACAATCTGTAATGCTTGGTCTACTGAAGGAAATTGACTTTCAAATAGGAATGTAGTTATAAAATTTTGAGTCATACCTTTCTAATCTTTAGTGACGAGGTGCATCTCTGCTTGAAGGTACTAGTTGATAGGTATTGTGTCCAGCGTGTTAATGAATTTGTGTACCCACTGTTCTTGCGGGATGTCGCTCCAGGCCTCTTCGCACATGATCCTTTGGCAAGCTTCGACCTGTGTAGCAAACTTCGCAGCCTTCTACCTATGTCGAGAATCACGTTGTCATCAGAGTACGACATTGTGTCCAGTCTATGATATTACTTTTGTGTGTCCCCCGCCATCTCGTTGGTGTGGCTTTCAGGGCCTCATCCATGGCTAATAATCTCTGTTGTATTGGTACATTCTCCTCAAAGTTTGACAAGAAGGTTTCTAAAGGATTCAAACCATCAAAGGTGAGTAAGTTACTTACTATTGTGCCAATCCAACGAACTTCTCTGGTTTATCTAACACATATTCTTGTGGATACTTCGTACATCTTATTATGTCAGTTCTCCAGTCCTTCTTCTGAATCTAATGAGCATGTGCTCTCACTTCGCCAGCTTAGATTCTCATTGGTTGTAGGATTAATGTAATCCTACTGTCTGGTTGTTATCTTGTATATGTTTTCTAGTGCATATGCACAGTCTTCTTCTCTTATGGGCTCTGTGTATCATTGACCTTCATCTGTATCTAAAGGTGCGATGAACCTAAGGCCATCCTTTTCAAAATTCATGCATCTCTTATTTAAGTCAACAATAGTAGAGTTATTGAAGGCCCAATCAATTCCTAACAACACAGGGTAAGGACAACTATCATCAACTATTTCAGTTACCTCAAAATCTGCAAATGTTCTTACTCCGTCGATGTCCACAGGGACATTCTCCAATCATCCAAATGGGATAAAAACTTTCTTATTATCCATGCGAATCCTGATAGGGGAATAGATTAACTTTCATTTTCCCATCTGTGCCCAAGTTTGCTTTGTCATGACATTGACCTCTGACCCTAAGTCGAGGACCACATAGTCTATCTCATACTCTCCTATTTGAGCATTCAAATGTAACTCCTTATTTGTCCTTCTCTTTTTACCAATTTGGTGTACTTCCCTATTCAGTAAGGGATCTATCTTTCCTATCTCATATTTTCTAATTAAATTTTGTAACTCTTGTATAACGCTTTCATCTTGAATCAACTTAATACAAGTATGTAAAAATTCCATGAGCTTGCTTACCTCTTTTCCTTGTCTTGGCCAAGTAGACTAATCAAATGCATGAGGAATTCCATACTCTCTTACTTTCGGTCTTGTCTTTGATGAAGAACCTTGGTCTCCTCTAAATTCTTTTTGTGTTGCCTCAAACATTTGTCTTTCTTTATTTTCATCAAAGGCTTGGGTCTTCTATGCATATTTCATGATTCCTGAATCTTTTATAATCTTCCCTTGAGTCAGTCTATCTTCTCCTATAACAACGCCTCTTCTAGTTATAAAAAAAATTCTAGGTTCTCCTCCATGAGGTTCATCATAGATCAGTTGCAATTGCGGGTTCTGCTAAGGTCCTCGTCTTTCCTGAAGCTTAGCTAGCAACACAGGACAATCTTCTATAACATGGTCAAACGAGTTGTATTATCTGCAAGTGGTACAAGGGTTCTAACAATCCCTTGCAAGGTGTCCTGGTCGTGCGTAGTTATAACAGATGATCTGTCCTCGGCCTCTCCTCATTCCTTCTTCTTGTCCTCTTCCTCTGAATCCATTGCGAGGATTGAAGTTTCCTCTCCTAGGAGAGTTATATTGTGTAGTATTTCCTTCTTGTTATACTTCTCCTTGGATCTTATATATGTCTCTTGACCTTTCATGCATGAGATCATAAGCCCTACAATCTCTATCATCATTCCCTACAGATTTACAGAATATACATTACAAATTCATAGGTTTTTGAACATAATTTTGCATATAATATCACTCACTAGTACGATGTCTGTTTCTGCATACTTCGCACCAGGGTAAGGTAACTTGATTCAAGGGGCTTGGAGCTCCAGAAGCCAATTATTCATTGAATAGAGGGTAGTGTTCCTTGGAATGGCCTTATGATCTGCATCTAACACACCATATATCTTCTCTTTTATCTTTTCCCTTATCTTTCTTCATATCTTTGACCTGCAAAGAAAAACTAGTTAGCTAACTCAGGATTTGACTCATACCTGAGTTGGATTCTCCCATAGGGGTTGATTCAAGCTTCATGGCGATCTCCAACACCTCATCCTGTGAAGTAATCTTATGTTGCATCAGGGGAACTCTGATGTGTGGTTGGAGGGCATCAATGAACCATTCTTTATTTTGTTCATCCGGGATCTGAAAAGTTAATCGGCTTGTCAATGTTTTGAATCTCTAATTGAATTCCCACACAGGTTCGGCCACCTTCTGCTTGATCTCTTTCAACTTTGTGATACATTGTGACTCCAACTTAGGTTTCTTAAATTCTATAATCAGCGCGTTCTTGATCTGATTCAATGGCTTAGGTTGTGCGATTCCTTGGATGAGTTTCATGTACCAACTCAGTGCGTGATCTCTAAGAGTTGTACTGAATTGGGTTCTTTTGATAGCTTCATCTATGACATTCTTAATTTTCCATATAGCTTCATAGAGGAACCAGTGTTGATCAGGATCTTCAGATCCATCTCCCCTAAATATAGGAAGTCTCATCTCATATGCCATAGATCTTACTAGGGTTCCTGACTAAATATGTGGTGGACTACTATGGACAGTTCTCTGGATGCTCTGGTGACTAGGATTACTCTGGTTGCTTAATACTGAATCAACAGGAAGAATAATAGTACTTACTTCAATGGTCTGAGCAGTGTTTTAGCCTTTGGGTCCTCCTCGATGAATCTCTTCCAATTGTTCTTCCTCTGTCCTAGTGGGTTATGAATGTTCTTCATTTGTTAGATCTTCTTATTATCCACTATAGAAACCCTCTTCTCCGTAGTTTTTATTGAATAGGTTCTCAAGGTGAACTTCTTTGAACACTTTCCCACTACATGTATGTCCAACTTCTGTGTCGTTGTCGTTTTCTGATTTCTTGAACATTATCTTTTCTGGATCCAACCAATATATTGTATCTTTAAGATGTTCTTCTCATGCAACAACATCTTGAGTCTCAGCTTCAAGAATTGTAAAAATTTTCCTCTAGTTCCCTTAAAGAAATATCTCTCAGCTTGGTTGTATGACTCTACCTTGTCAACAACAAACTCTTTGATGTACCCTCCAATGTTACTATCAAACCAGTGATATGTTTCTCGTGATATGGTGCTATCAGCTTCCTTGACCTTCTTGATGAACTCCAACGTCCAAACCATAGGAAGTCTAGATCATATCTCGAACTGGGTATCGGCTAATCTAGCTAGCCACTCGTATAGCTCTTGATGGATTCCTCCAACGAATATCTCATGTATATCAGTGAAGATATATATTTCTAGCCAATCCTCAATGCTAAGATTAGGGTTCTTATTCTGGGCTTTAGCAAAGTCCTTCTCTTGATCCTCTTTCCACTTTTGAGTTTTTGTCTTTGATGGAAACCACCTTGGCATTCCCTCAAGAAGATTCATGTACTGGAAACGGAACCATTTTTTGGAATAGGGAACCAAGAGTGCACCAAAAAGCTCTAACTACTTTCCCTTTCAGCAACACTTGCGAAGAAGATGCAGTCTCACCCGAAGTAGTTATGAGGGGGTTGCAGGACAGAGATGTCTACAACCAAGGGAATATCAAGTGGATCTAACACAGGAACAACATAGCATTCATATATCACTTATCAGCTCGATCTACTCCGTGCATCTATCAGATCTACCTTAGCAATGAAATAATAGTATATGAAGGAAAAATACAAAATACCAATCATAAACAACACAAAATATATGTGGTTCACCCTCTCTCTAGGGCTACGTCCACGGAACTGTGCTATATTATATTGATGTAAAGCATACAGTTCTTATCTGCACTCTAAGCTATTAGATATTCTCTTCTTCTTCTATTATTCTCTCCCCTCTCTTCACACCCAGCTGCAGGGTTGATCTTCTCACCCAGCTGAATATATTACAATACTAGAAGGCTCCTGTACTCATCACTTCTCTCTCTCTCACAATACTCTTCTCTCAACCAAATCAATATCAATAGTAAAAATAACAACACATCAACCCAAAGTACCAACCCAAAAACACCACCCCAACCTAGGCCCTTTAGACCTCTATTTATACATTACAATCATTCACTGACATCCTTAGGCCGAAACCTAAGTGTCCAAAACCCTAGATACCAAAACCCTAGGTCAACTTGACCCGTGTTTTAGGGATTCTCCAACCTGTCTTTCCTTCCTTCTCGCGTGATTCTCCAAAGAATATAATGGTGGATTTTTCCTCTTTCATAGTCGTCCATGATCCTTCTTCCTTTCTTATATATCATCCCCGATCTCCTCATCTAACAGCTTTCTTTCTCGGGCTTCGCTCCATCTTTTCTTCTCTTTTGCTCACTTTGACCCAGTATTAGTCACTGTGTCTTCCGCGAAGTTCACTTTTTCCCTTTTCTTCCTTGTTCTTCGCTTCCTTCCATAACCAAGGGCCAACAAGGGTCACCAAAGAAAATTCCCTATCGAACTTTGAAGCAAAGTCCTCCATGGTTGTTGTAGCAATTGTCTCAAGCCCCTCTGACTCCTTCTTCTTCTTCTTCCTCTCAGGACAATGAGAGGCAAGGTGCCCCAACTGGTTACAACAATAGAATCTGACTTTACTCAAGTCCCTTATAGAACTTCCTTTCTTCTTTCTCTTTGCTGCAAGAGAAGCATTCTTATCAGCTCTGTTTGTCCTCTGTTCACTACTCTGAGATCTTTCCCAGATCTCCTCATGAGTGAAATCATCCCAGAGTTTTCTCCAATATGGTAGATTCTCACGTCCCACCACACACTTCATGAAGACTTCCCATTCTTTGGTGAAGCCATTTAAGGTTATCCTCACCAACACAGAATCTGTAATGACCTCTGTTGGCATGTTTTTCAATAAAAGAATGTGCTTGTCATTGATGGAAAGAACAATAGCGATGACACTTAGAATATTGATGGCAAGAACAACAACAATGACACTCAGAAGATTGATGGCAAGAAAAAAAATGAGGACACTCAAAAGAGAACAGAGGAGGATATTAGACCTCAGTCGTCAGATCTGAGCAATGAGGACCATTATCCATTGGATCCAGTATAACTACGAAGAGGATAATGGGCGAGAGACATCCTCCAATTCCACGAAATGTGAAATCGCGATGAGATATGAGTCATTGAATCCATAGGACACGTGACGAGAGATCATCATTTCATTGACTGAAGAGTCAAAGGAAGGAGGTGCTCTAACCTTTGAAGTCGTGAAACGTGAAATCGTGATAAGATCTGGACCGTTAGATCATAGAGGGTTGTGGACCATTGATCTAAGACTATTTCAGATATTGGGAGTTCGAAGAGTCAGGGTTGGCTCACATTTAAACATTTGAAACATGAAATCGCAAAAATATCTGGACTGTTAGATCACAGAGGGTTGTGGATCGTTGATCTAGAGTATTTTGGATATCAGGAGTCGGGAGAGTCAGGGTTGACTCACGTCCAAATGCCTGACACACGAAATCACCATTTTGATCATAGTCGTCGATTAGAGGGAGAGATCTCGACTATTTATCTAATATGAAGTATTTCAGAGTTTTGCGAGGTGGGAGTTTCGAGGCAACTCATGGAATGAGTTCGTGATATGCGAAATTGCGAAGCACTTGAATGTTTGGCCCATGGTCACATCCAGCAGTCACGTGGAGAGAGACTAGAGGAAAGAGCTAGTGCTACTAAGCTCCATTTCAGATATCGTGAGTTGGGAAAATCGAGGTGAATCACAGCTAATCACCTGAAACATGAAATCCTGAAACGACTCTTTGGTTAGTGTAAGGTTACAATAAGTGAGCATGTGGGAGAAACACGTCTAGTGCTAGTTCGAGTAGGTAAAGTTAGCGAGAAACATATTTGAAAGGACAACATATCTCTGTGGATTTAATCCAATGGTGTTGATTAATCAACATTTTGATCGAAGGTTCATTGTTTCACTTCATGGATTATTGATCAATTACGATTCAGTTAGCAAAATTGAATCATAGTTCTTGGGCGATTGGCAATTTTGTCGCTTGGAAATTTCTCTTGGATATGCGAGGTGTAACGAATTGATTCATTTGTATAAAAAACAAAGTTCATGACTGAGTTAGGTTGGTTGTTCTCACTGAAAAATGAGTTGAACTGGGAGAAAGTAAAATCACAGTATGCACAGTGTGAGATCAAACTCAAAGAAGAGAAACAAAAGATGAACATAACAAAAAAGGTGAAGAGAGAAGAATGTACACATACCAAAGAGAATGAGAGGAACAAAGAAAGAATAGATAGAAAGAGATAGCAAGCCAAGCCAAGTATGAACAGAACAGAAGAATAGTGAAGAAGAGAAGAATTGAAAAACAGAGAAGAAGTGGTAAGAATTGATATATCTGTATTGTTGGTTAATCAATCATTTATTTATAATCAGGGACGTAGGGATGTGCTAGGGAGGACAGTAGTCCTATGTTATTCAAGTTGGTGCTTGAATACTGGAAGTTGTATCTTTCATCTAGTTGTGTCTAGAAAACAGGGTGGTGCTTGGGAAAACACAGAGTTTTCTGTATGCAAGTTGGTGCTTGTATAAGTGGAAGTAGGTGCTTCCATCCAGTTGGTGTTGGAACACTCAAGGAGTTGGTCCTTCCTTCTAGTGGGTGCTAGAGAAACCAGAGAGTTGGTGATCTCAGCAAGTTGCAACTTGTAAAAAAGATGTGGTAGCCTCATTTTGAGTTGGTGATCAAAGTTAGATGATATACAGAACATAAAAGACTACCTATCATTCGAAGAAGAAGAGGTTTTCTCCCTTTATGGGTTTCCTCGTGAAAATTTGTATTTGTGTATATCATATGTGTGATTGATGGTTATTAATTATGTTTTTCATATCTTGTATAATCTTGATGGCCACTTGGTGAAGTTTAAAAAATGTTTTATTAAACATAATATTGTTTAAGCACAGTAACAACTGATTCATCCCCCCTCTCAGTTGTCTTAGTAATTTCAAAAATTGGTATCAGAGTGGGTTCCTTTTATTTAAAGGTATATCTGTAAGCTTAAACATGACAAGTCATAAAGGGGCTTTAGCCAATAAGCCTCCTCTATTTGATGGAACATTTTTTTCCTTCTGGAAAGTTAGAATGAGAACCTACATAATGGCCTTAGGTGCTAATGTTTGGGATGTAGTAGAGACTAGATATATAAAGCCTGTTGTGCTAGCTTCCAAAGATTATAAGTTAGAATTTATATTCAATTCTAAGGCAATGAATTCTATCTTGAATGGACTTGTTGAAGATGAGTTTGTAAAGGTGATGCATCTTCAATATGCCAAATCAATGTGGGATAAACTTATTAGCAATTATGAAAGAAATGAGAAAGTAAAAGATGTCAAACTTCAAACATATAGATTGAAATTTGAACAACTAAATATGAATGAGGATGAAACAGTTAATAAGTATTTTTTAAGAGTTGAAGAGCTTGTGAATTCCATGAAGGGTCTTGGTGAGAATATTGAAGATGTATTTTTAGTTCAAAATATTTTAAGATCTCTATTTGATAGATTTAATCCAAAAGTTTCTGCAATAGAGAAGAAAAGATAAATACATCACTAGAGAAGCATCTTTTAAAGAAGAAAAGAATACTGATTCATAATTAGATGATATTGAGGCAAAATTTGTGAGAAGGTTAAATAAAGGATCAGGAAAATACCAAGGCAAGCTTCCCTTCAAATGTTTTAATTGTGGTAATATAGGCCATTTTGCATCAAAGTGTCCTCACAAGAAAAAGGATCAGAACTCTGATGATGAACAGAAATAAAAATTTAAGAAATATAGTAAAAAGAAAAGTTTGTGTGCAAACAATGATGATTCCTCAGAAGACATAGATAGTGATTCATCTTGCGAAGACAAAGTGAATGCTTTTATGCTTATGGATATGGGATATATTGATGATGAATACATGGGAGGTGACATGGATGACAAAGAAGCTATGGTGGATATGGAAGTTGAATTAATCAGTGCTTTGGAAGAAATTGACAGACTCTGATTTAAGAAGAGAAAACAAAAACAATTTTTGATGCAGTTTAAAATGAATGGTAAAAAACTTGATGAATACTTTGCCTTGCTAAAAGTGAATTTAGAAGAGGCAAAGAAGATAGAGGACATTCTGAAAGAACAACTATCAGAGAAGAAATTTAGATGTGAAGATTTGGAAGAAGAAATAGTAAAAACCAGAAAAGAGATGGAGAAGTTTAAGGCATTGTATCACCAAAATCTGTCAAGTATTAAAGCCTCAGAAGGATTAACCTCCATTCTAAATCAGCAAAGGAATCCAAATTTGAAATTTGGCTTAGGTTATGAAGAGGGATCAAGTAGTGATCAGCCAAGTAACACATTATCCATCAAGTTTGTCAAATCTACAATCATTGACAACAACCACTCTGCAGAAACAAAGAAAGATAATCAGCCACCAAGAAGGAATGAAAGAAAAAGTATCAAAACCGAATCTGTAGATCAAACAAATAACACAAACACATATTATGGTCAAAGAAATCATCAACATGGAAGAAATTGACTCGAACAAGGAAGACAATAATTTTCTAAGTACAAAGGATTTTTCTATGGATATATTTTTTTTGTTCTAACTTTGGTCACAAAGTTGTAAATTGTTCTTTAAGATTTGATATGAGCATTCAAGATACTCAAGGA
Organism: Picea engelmannii; assembly: GCA_009831015.1. NCBI lineage: Eukaryota > Viridiplantae > Streptophyta > Pinopsida > Pinales > Pinaceae > Picea > Picea engelmannii. The sequence goes on from ML794307.1 coordinate 42,717, forward strand.
ATAATTATCTTCCACAAAAAATATTGATACAACCAAGTAACAAACAATCACAGACTACAAATCATGTGAAGGTTGGGAAAAAGACATAGGTTAAGCATAACAACAATTATGAATATAACAATCATTATGATCTATTATTCAGTGAACCAGAATGTTACATCTGTCATAATTTTGGACATAAAGCTGCAGACTGCCACTTAAGGAACTATAAGCCAGATTTGAATTCCGCTGCTAAAAATTTCAAGGTTTGGAAGAAGAAAGAAGATGACAAGTGTCGATTAGTGTTATCAGCCCAAAGACAAAATAATTCCTGGTATATTGATAGTGGATTCTCCAAACATATGACTAGAGACAAAAGTAAGTTTATATCTCTAAGTGAAAGAAAATCAGGGAATGTAACTTTTTGAAATGATGCACCAGGAAAACTAAAAGGTAAACGAATGGTAAGCCTGAGTAATGGCAAAGGAAAATCTCAAGATGTGTTATTTTTAAACGGTTTGAAACATAATCTACCTAGTGTCAGTCAAGTTTGTGACAGAGGATGTGAAGTTGTTTTTACTTCTAAAGATTGTAGAATAAAATATGTGAATTCAGTACAGCTAGTTACAAAAGGCATAAGAATAGAAAACAATGTCTATGCGTTAAAAGAATAAAAAGAAGAATGCCACTTAAGCAAGTATGATGAAAGTTGGTTATGGCATAGGAGACTTGGACACCTAAATTTTGATCATATAATCAAGCTTAGAAATAGTGGGGAAGTAAAATATCTTCCAAAGATATCAGAGCCATATGATTCTATTTGTAAACCTTGCTAAATAGGAAAGCTTACTCGGACACAGTTCAAATCTAAGAACTTTCCTTCAACATAAAAACCTCTCCAGTTAGTACATATGGATTTATGTGGACCATCAAGGAAGGAAGTTATAGGAAAAGAAAACTATTTCATGTTAATTATTAATGATTATTCTAGACTAACATGGGTTGCCTTTCTGAAGGAAAAGTCTGAAGCATTCGAAAAATTCAAAGTGTTTAAGGCTCTGACTGAGAATCAAATAGGAAAAATATTGAAGGCAGTAAGGTCTGATAGAGGAGGAGAGTTTATTTCATGGAATTTCAAAGAGTGTTGTGATAAACATGGGATCAAAAGAGAGTATACTATTCCAAGGACTCCACAACAAAATGGAGTAGTTGAGAGGCATAATAGATCAGTTCAACAGATGGCAAGATTAGTTATGAATGAAAGGAATATTGCTCAGACATATTGGGAGGAATAAATTCATACAACTATACATATTCTTAACAAATCTCATCTTAGTCCACACGGTGGAAAGACTCCTTATGAACTATGGTTTGGAGGACCTGCTTCAATCAAACATTTTAAAGTCTTTGGGAGTAAGCGTTATTCAATAATAATGATGAAAATATTGGTAAATATGATGATCGAGGTGATGAAGGTATATTCTTAGGGTATGATACAAATAGTAAAGTATATAGATGATATAATAAGGCGCTGCATAAAATGGTTGATTGTATTGACATAAAAGTTGATGAAGAAATACTGGTACAAGATGTAAGAAATGTTGAATCAACCACAAAAGATATAGTTGAATTTGAAGATGAAAAGGTCCAAGGATCAGAAAGAGAAGACTCTGAATCAAATGAAGATACAAATACTTTGGAAGACTCAACTATGCAGACAAAAAGAAAACCACCTCTCAGAATTGTTAGAAAGAATCATCCTAAAAATAAGATAATTGGTGATATGAATAAAGGAGTTCAGACAAGAAGGAAACTAATTAAAGACTCATACCAATCTCAGATTTCTTTCCTATCTATGATTGAACCTAAAAATTTTGATGAAGTAAGAAAGCATGACGATTGGATTAGAGATATGAATGATGATCTAAAAATGAAGAAGACTTGAAAAACTTGAATAATTATTGCAAGTGAAATGTTATGTGTTTAAAGCAACAGGATCAATTTGCAACACATAAATTAAGGATTAATTATGCGAAATACACATAGACAACAGCATAAACAATGAACATCATCACATAAACACAACAACTTGATAAAGGAGTTCACCCCTCTCCGGGCTACATCTCCTGGTCCAGCTTCCAATGGATCATTATTATTAAATTGCTCAAAGTGCTCAAAAACATGTCTTACAATGCTCAAAATGACAAACCGACTGCTCCAATGGCTTCCCAGCGTCCCAAAACCCCTGTCTGGGCTCTTTCGGCACCTCAATCGGTCGAAAAATGAAGAAGTTAGGCCTCCTAGAAGTCTCCCTCTTCAACTTTGTTGTCTCTGGTTCTACAATTTGCACCCTTGCCTTAGAAAACCTGGCTCACACGCTCATTTAAGCGTAAAAAATCAGTCCCGTACACAACCGCGCACCGGTACAAACCGTAGGATGGTTAAGGGCACGCCAGCCCCTAACCGCCTCGGCGTCTGGGCACATGGCACATAGGACCTTGGGCTAGGCGCAAAAGTAGTTTAACCATTATATAACTCCTGGGTGGTTAACCCACCGGTCAAACCATACACGCACTTAACCAAAGGTTTAAAACTCCCGCGCACATATTTTAATACAATGGCAAACATATATATATGCATTGCAATACATTGCAATACATTGCAATGTAATACATTATAATGCACGCGCGCCAATGGTCGGGTTTTAAAATATGTGGTCGTATGTAAAACAATGTGTCCACGGGTCAGGGCTTAGCCCCGGACTGCCCCCCTTTCCAACTATTACAACACACGACTTTAAATATAAGCGCGTTCACATCATATTCAAGGAACATCGGCGGGAAAGATGGCTAGCGGAGTGTTATGAAGTCATTGGTGTTGGGGGAGGTCCGGGGGTCGAACCCCACGGACTCCCCATATAATTTTACATAACCAATTAAACAAAATTGAAGGGGACACGTGGCACCTCCATATTGGGCCACATGTCCTCATCCCATTTGCCAGCAACTCGGACACATGTCAACACACGACTCGTCAACATTAACCAATAAAAATGTGCCACGTCATCCACTTTCCATGTAAACGTACGGATGGTACGGCCTTGCCACATCACCATACGGACTGTATGGACAGGTACAGTCAGCACCCAAAAAAATTTCTTGTTTGTCTTAGCGAACAAATCGCGATATCTTCTCCATACGGACTCTGTTTGAGAAAGTAAATATACCGTCGGAATCAGGAAGACGAGACGGACGCAATGGAACTATTTTTGTCACATTCTGAGCACTTTGAAAATTGAGCAAAATTTGATCCCCTGATCACACCTCCCCATTGGGAAGCTTTTGGACTTCCAAAAGACTATCTCAGTCTATGTGAAGATGAGGGTATAGTTCCCTCACCCTTCCAACCTCAATCCACTTGGCCTTGCTTGGATTCGTCCCTTTAAGACCGACTCGCAAATACTCCACATTTTCTCGCTTTGAAGTTCGCATCCTCCTGTCAAGTATGGTGTCTTCCTGCAGTTCTGTTAGATACTCTGGAGAAAAATCATCTATGGAAGGAATCTGAACATGCTCTCTGTGATCATCAATCAATGGAGGCTCATACAACTTCAAATTCTCAACATTAAAAACTGCATACATCTGCATATATGGAGGCAAATCTAAACGAAAAGCATTGTTACCAATCTTGCCGACAATTTTGAAGGGACCATATCGAATTGG
>ML794307.1:49600-73486 GCA_009831015.1 Picea engelmannii
AGTTTTACCATGCCCATTGGGAAGATGTTTCGAACTGGTAGAAGAAGAAGAAGAAGATGATGATGGAGGAGGAGAGGGTGGTGGAGAAGCACCATTTCCTCCATCTCTGCCTGGAGTCTTGTCACCACCGCCTCCCTTATGCAGTGAAGGATTAGAGCCTTCACCCTGCGACATCATGGTCCGTTCCATTATGACTTTCATCATATCTCTCATCTATATAATAGTCTTCCTGAAGTCTTCTTCTTCATTCGGAACACGTTCATGATCTTCTGCATGTGCAATGCTTGGTGAATGTCTCTCTACAACTTGCGGTGAATGAAACTGCTTCCTCCTCGTCGGATAAGAACTTGGCTCCACAAGTTGACCTTCTCCTCTTGTGAGTTTCAACCTTGTGAGCATCAGAAACAAAACTTGCAAACAATCAAGTCTTCAAAACCAATGCTCTAATACCAACTTGATCTAAAAATGAAGAAGACTTGAAAAACTTGAATAATTATTGCAAGTGAAATGTTATGTGTTTAAAGAAACAAGATCAATTTGCAACACATAAATTAAGGATTACTTATGCGAAATACACATAGACAGCAACATAAACAATGAACATCAACACATAAACACAACAACTTGATAAAGAAGTTCACCCCTCTCTGGGCTACATCTCCTGGTCCAGATTCCAATGGATCATTATTATTAAATTGCTCAAAGTGCTCAAAAATATGTCTTACAATGCTCAAAATGACAAACCGACTGCTCCAATGGCTTCCCAGCGTCCCAAAACCCCTGTCTGGGCTCTTTCGGCACCACAATCGGTTGAAAAATGAAGAAGTTAGGCCTCCTGGAAGTCTCCCTCTTCAACTTTGTTGTCTCTGGTTCTACAATTCGCACCCTTGCCTTAGCAAGCCTGGCTCACATGCTCATTTAAGCGTAAAAACTCAGTCCCGTATGAAACCTCACATCGGTACAAACCGTAGGACGGTTAAGGGCGCGCCAGCCCCTAACCGCCTCGGTGTCTGGGCACATGGCACATAGGACCTTGGGCTAGGCGCAAAAGTAGTTTAACCATTATATAACTCCCGGGTGGTTAACCCACTGGTCAAACCATATGCACACTTAACCAAAGGTTTAAAACTCCCGCGCACATGTTTTAATACAATGGCAAACATATATATATGCATTGCAATACATTGCAATACATTGCAATGTAATACATTATAATGCACGCGCGCCAATGGTCGGGTTTTAAAATATGTGGTCGTATGTAAAACAATGTGTCCACGGGTTGGGGCTTAGCCCCGGCCCGCCCCCCTTTCCAACTATTACAACACACGACTTTAAATATAAGCGTGTTCACATCATATTCAAGGAACATCGGCGGGAAAGATGGCTAGCGGAGTGTTATGAAGTCATTGGTGTTGGGTGAGGTCTGGGGGTCGAACCCCACGGACTCCCCATATAATTTTACATAACCAATTAAACAAAATTGAAGGGGACACGTGGCACCTCCAGATTGGGCCACGTGTCCTCATCCCATTTGCCAGCAACCTGGACACGTGTCAACACACGACTCGTCAACATTAACCAATAAAAATGCACCACATCATCCACCTGCCATGTCACCGTATGGATGGTATGGCCTTGCCATGTCACCGTACGGACTGTACAGACAGGTACAGTCAGCACCCAAAAAAATTTCCTGTTTGGCTTGGTGAACAGATCGCGATATCTTCTCCATACGGACTTCGTTTGAGAAAGTAAATATACCATCGGAATCAGGAAGACGAGACGGACGCAATGGCACTTTTTTTGTCGCATTCCGAGCACTTTGAAAATTGAGCAAAATTTGATCCCCTGATCAAATGAAGAGATTGATCAGATTGAGAAGAACAACACTTGGGAGCTTGTTCCTAGACCTAAAGATAAAAATGTAATAGGCTCCAAATGGGTATTCAAGAATAAAATGAATGAAAAAGGACAAATTGTTAGGAATAAAGCTAGATTGGTCTGTAAAGGGTATGCACAAGATGAAGGACAGGATTTTGATGAAACCTTTGCACCAATGGCAAGATTGGAAGCCATCATAATGTTTCTTGCATATTCATGTCATAATAACTTTAAAGTATATCAGATGGATGTTAAGTCATCATTTCTTAATGGAGATATAGACGAAGAAGTATATATGGAGCAACCTGAAGGATTTTCATGGACAGATAATCCTGACTATGTCCGCAAGCTGAAGAAGGCTTTATATGGACTGAAACAAGCACCACGATATTTGTATTATAGATTGGATAACTTTTTACAAGGGTTCAGGAAAGGTATTGTTGACAACAATCTATATATTAAGTCTAAAGGTGATGATCTATTAGTTGTTTTGGTTTATGTAGATGAAATTATTTTTTGTTGTACTAATGACTCTTTTGTTCAGTGGTTTGGTAATTATATGAAAATAGAGTTTGAGATGTCCATGATAGGAGAACTGTCATATTTTCTTGGTTTACAAGTAAATCAGAGTTCTGCGGGAATATTTATCTCTCAAGAAAAATATTTGAAAGAGATGTTGAAAAAGTTCCAGATGGAAGATTCCTCTCCTGTTAGTACACCTATGGTGGTTGGTTGCAAGCTCAGTAAAGATGATATTTCACCTAATGTTGATCAAAGAATATATCGATCAACGATAGGTAGTCTTCTGTACATCAAAATATCTTGTCCTTATATAATGCAAGTTGTTGGAATGGTAGGTCGTTATCAATCTTCTCCCAAACAAATTCATTTAGTAGTTGTCAAAAGAATATTCAAATACTTGAAGGGCACAATGACTTATGGTATGTGGTATCCTAGAAATCAGAATTTTCAGTTAACTTCTTATGCAGATGTTGATTGGGAAAATTGTGTGGATGAGAGAAAGAGCACCAGTGGAGGTGCATTATTCCTGGGTGACTCATTAGTAGAATGGCTTAGTAAGAAACATGGATCTATTTCTTTATCAACTACAGAGGCATAGTACATTGTTGTTGCTACTTGTTGCACTCAGTTATTATGGATGATACAAACTCTTGCAGATAAAAAGGTAAATTATACTAATCCCATTCCATTTCACTATGATAACACCAGTGCCATTAGTGTCTCCAAGAATCCTGTACTTCATTCAATGACTAAGCATATACCAATCAAATACCATTTTCTCAAAGAATAGGTTGAAAACAGAGTTGTTCAGTTGAATTATATTCCTTCCATAGAACAGATAGTTGATATCTTACTAAACGATTAGCAATGACACAGGATCATATCTTCTTTCATCTAATCTGTTCACCTTGTCAGGAGGAGTACTTATTGAATATCTGTTGTATTTTTGGTGATTTTTTCTTTGGTTATTTCTTTCATATTCGAAAAGTATTGTCACAGCTCAATGGGAGTATGTGCTCTTTGACATTGATGACAAAGGGGGAGAAAATTTGTGCAAGTTGTGGTTAATTGTTTGGATTCTACAGTTGAAGAACAAAGCAGAACAGTGTAGGGTGCAGCCTTTCAGGGTTCCCATCAATGCCAAAGAGGGAGATTGTTGGCATGTTTTTTAGGAAAAGAATGTGCTTGTCATTGATGGCAAGAACACCAACGATGACACTCAAAAGATTGATGGAAAGAACAACAACGATGACACTTAGAAGATTGATGGCAAGAACAATAGTGAGGAGAACAACAACAAGGACACTCAAAAGAGTGCAGAGGAGGATATTAGACCTCAGCCATCATATATGAGCGATGAGGACCAACATCCGTCAGATCCAGTATAACTGTGAAGAGGATAATGGGCGAGATCCATCCTCCAATTCTGCTAAATGTGAAATCACGATGATATCTGAGTCGTTGAATCCAGAGGACACATGGCGAGAGATCAACATTTCGCTGACTAAAGAATCAAAGGAAGGAGGTGCTCTAACCTTTGAAGTCGTGAAATGTGAAATCGAAATAAGATCAGGACCGTTAGATCATAGAAGGATGTGAACCATTTATCTAAGAGTATTTCAAATATCAGGAGTTAGAAGAGTTAGGTTTGTCTCATGTTCAAACATCTGAAATGCGAAATCACGAGAACATCTGGACCGTTAGATCACAGAGGGTTGTGGATCATTGATCTAGAGTATTTCGGATATCAGGAGTCGGGGGAGTTAGGTTTGACTCACGTCCAAATGTCTGACACGCGAAATCGTGATTTTGATCGCAGTCGTTGATCAGAGGGAGAGATCTCAACCGTTGATATGATATGAAGTATTTCAGAGTTTCGCGAAGTGGGAGTTTTGAGGAAACTCATAGCAGGAGTTCGTGATATGCGAAATCACAAAGAACTCAAATGTTTGGCCGATGGTCACAACAAACGGTCACATGGAGAGAGAATAGAGGAAGGAGCTAGCGTTGCTAAGATCCATTTCGGATATTGCAAGTTGGGAAAATCGAGGTGACTCATAGTTGATCACTCAAAATGTGAAATCATGAAACGACTATATGGTTAGCGTAAGGTCACAGCCAGTGGGCATGTGGGAGAAACACGCCTGGTGCAGGTTCGAGAAAGTCTCATCGGGTTTAATCCAATGGTGTTGATTAATCATCATTTTGATCGAAGGGTTACTGTTTCACTTCACAGATTATTGATCAGTTACGATTCAGTTAGCATAATTGAATCATAGTTCTTGGGCAATTGGTGATTTTGTCACTTGGCAGTTTCTCTTAGAGATGCAAGGTGTAACAAATTGATGCATTTGTATAAAATACAAAGGTCGTGACTGAGTTAGGTTGGTTTTTCTCACTGAAAAATAGAGAAAGAACAGATAGTAAGAGACAAAAAATCAAGCCAAGTATGAACATAACAGAAGAATAATGAAGTAGAGAAGAATTGCAGAACATAGAAGAAGTGGTAAGAATTGATATATTTGTATTTTTGGTTAATCAATCATTTATTTATAATCAGGGAGGTAGGGAGGTGCTAGGGAGGAATATAGTCGTATGTTATTCAAGTTGGTGCTTGAATACTGGAAGTTGTAGCTTTCAGCTAGTTGTGGCTAGAAAACAGGGTGGCAGGGTGGTGCTTGGGAAAACACATAGTTTTTTGTATGCAAGTTGGTTCTTGTATAAGTGGAAGTAGGTGATTCCATCCAGTTGGTGCTGGAACACTCGGGGAGTTGGTGCTTCCTTCTAGTGGGTGCTAGAGAAACCAGAGAGTTGGTTCTCTCAGCAAGTTGCAGCTTGTAAAACAGAGGTGGTAGCCTCATTTTGAGTTGGTTCTCAAAGTTAGATGATGTACAGAACATAAAATATTGCCTATCATTCGAATAAGAAGAGGTTTTCTCCCTTTATGGGTTTCCTCGTCAAATTTTTTCTCTGTGTATATCATATGTGTGATTGATGGTTATTATTTATGTTGTTCATATCTTGTATAATATTGATGGTCACTTGGTGAAGTTTAAAATTTATTTTAATAAACATAATATTGTTTAAGCACAGTAAAAACTAATTCACCCCCCCCCCCTCTCAGTTGTCTTAGTAATTTCAACAACCTCTCCAACGGTTTCCAGCTCATCTTTAACTTAATCCACCTGGGTAAGATAAGAAGAGACACTCTCCTCCTTACCCATCTTGGTATCATGGAACTTAGCCTTCAAGGCCATCTTTCAGTTCTCGTTCTTCACCTTGAACAATATTTTAAGTGCATCCCACATCTCCTTGGCAGTATTTTTCTCAGCCAAGTGTGGGATAAGGTGATCCTTCACCCCATCTAGAATAATCCTCTGATCTTTGGATTCCTTGGTCTCATGCAAGTCCAAAGCAACATGATCTACTGCGGGAGCTGCCACAACAGAGTTGACATAGCTATAAATTTTGTTCTCCTTGAGAATGGCTTACAGCCGGACCTTCCACTGCAAATAGTTGGAAATTCCATCCAACCGATCCTCATATCTAATGCTTGCAGCCATATTCCCTGTCACAACTCAAGGAAAGAAATCACACCCTTTTGCCCAAAAGTCACACTGCCCACTACCAGAGACAAAACTCTAATACCATGTAGATTTTTAATGACAAAAAATCAGCAAGCTAATATTCTGTGAAACACTTAGCAACCTAGAGATAATTGTCTTCATAAATTTAAGAAATGAATAAACTCACATTCAGAAATTTCCATAAGTAGAAATACACATTCCTAAGCAAAATAGCAGCGGAAATAACACAGTGGACAACAACCCATAACACATAGAAATTTAGGCAAATGTTAGGGAAAACCCCAATGCGGGGAAACCCAATGAGAGAGAGAGAGAGAGATAGAGAGAGATCTATTAATTAGCTTCAGGAAAGTACATATCAGCAACAAAATAACATTTTTCCAAGGAAAATACCTCACAGCACCAAATCTGTCCCACATAAATATGCCTTGTTTTCTATGCCAAAACTTTATTGTTGTACAACCTCTTTTGTACCTCATTTTCCATGCCCACAGTCAGTTGTACGGACTATTCTGTACGACCCAGAAACAACCAAAAAATTCTAAAATCTACCTCGAAAACTGTGCCCAAAATGCCTCAATTTTCATGTCAAATCCGTATGACTGTACGGACTGTACGGATCCATACAGTATGGCCTCCCACAGTAGAAAAATATTTCGGCCCAAAACTCACAGAAAAAAAATTTCTCGAGATCTGTGCGCTCTTTGCTTCTCACTTTCCTCTCTCAAGCATACTCAGAAAATCTCTCTCAATCTCCTCTCGATGTCTTCTCAACATTCGGCATGTCTTGCACACTACCCAATGCATTCTTTTATAATCTAAAAATGACATTTTCCCCCCAAAGTGTATTTTCACCTTCCCCAACCCTAGATCCAAAGGTCAATATTAGATCTTTCCTTTTTCAATATCAAGGGTCATGATCCATTCCCTCCAAAATGTCTCATTTAAATTAAAGTGATTTTCACTTTATTACATAAGTACTTTATGAAAATAAAGTCACTTTAAAAATAGAAGGTACACTTTATTAAAAAGTCACTTTAATAAAAGAACCACTTAAAACAACTTTATAAAAACTATTACAAAGTTAAGTGCATGGTAGTGTAAATATTAAGGTAACATCTGCATACAAGACAAAACATGTGGAGTACCTCCCGAGCTAAAAAACTAACATCTTGGAGATCATAAAGCTTTTCCAGTCTAACTACATTCTTAGGGATATTATTGGTTGCACCAGGTTGATCTCTTTATTGATGTTGATCAATATCATCAACTCTATCATTTGATCATGTTGACCTTCATATATAACATATTCCTTGAATGTGTCTTTGAGGTGTAGGAAGCTAATGATCTGGTGTTCATCATCAAATACTCTCTAGTTGTTAACAGTTGATTGTGATTAATGTTGTTGGACAGTTGATTGTCATTGATGTCAACAAGCAATGGTTTTCATTGATGTCAATAGATGTGATGGGTGTATTTGGAGAAGTATCCAAAGTGGTCCCCTTATGGCATAGCTCTAGGCATGGCCCTCATGGGAAGACACTTTGAAGAAGTATACCAAAACCCCATAGGTGTAGACATGAAGCTTGGAATTGTTTGAGGAATAAGGACATGAAGGATAGTGTAAATGAAGGTAACACACTCATAGATGGATAGTTCTCATCATGTAATTTCCAATGGTAGGTGGAACATCACATATTTCCTCACAGTTGAGGAGTTATGAGGTCATGAAGTTGGAAGACCAAAATATGGGTTAAGAAGCCCCTAATTGGTTGAATGTCATTAATGAAAAGGTAAAGTGGTTGTAACAAGAAAGTTCAAGAAGTGCTAAGGTTAAGGAAAGAGGTTACTTAGAAAAATTATGTATACACCTCGAAAAATCTCTCATAAGTACATTCACACACATTCTATTGAATATCTTCTATGTGAGTAAGTGATCTATTAGTGAGTTTGCGATGGAGAAATATGAAGCAGTGAAAGAGTGAGAAGTGTGAGAGTTTTGGGAATGTAGAGGAGAGTGGGTTTTTCTGAGAAAACCCTAGTTTGGTTGACCCCGCGGGTCAGACAACGAGTGTCTTGGGAGGCACCCTCACAGGTTTTCTAGGTCTCATCAAGTGAGACCCTGCTAAACAACAGGTCTTAGTCCCATGAGGACAAGACAAAATTGGGAAGATGGTAGTACCAGGTTGTTGAGATCTGAGGAAAGGTTACAAGTCAATATTATTATGTATCAGATTAGCTACAGGATAAGAGGTATTCTGATGTGTTAGTTTGAGGCTTATGCTTATGCTGTTATGGTATATTCTTGAGGCATGTCATGGTAGTGATTGTGCATGATACACTTTGGTGATGGTATGATACATTGTTAAAGGCATATCTTGGATACTTGGCATATGGTTTGATGGTATCTCTTGGTACATGGTTTATGGATGTTGGCACATGGTTTGAGGTACACCTTAGTTACTTGTTGATGATGTGATGTTCATGCCTTGTTATCTTTTGAGGAATTGGTATATTTATAGGCATATATTTGGTGCATGGTGTGAGGCATATTCTTGGTACATGTATGAGGTGTATGTCTTGGTGATGTCAGTACATGTTGAGGTTGATGTACATTGTTGATGTGCATGGTATGGTACAATTTGATGTACATGGTATGGTATAGGTTTGGTACATGGTTGATGCATGATATCGTACAGGTTTTATGTACATGGTTGAAGTACATGGTATGGTACAGGTTTGATGTACATGATATGGTTTAGGTTCTGGTACATGGTTGATGTATAGGGATCGGTATCCATGTGAGGGGATAAGTTGGTTGATGGTATTGTTGTTCCTGAGTTTATACTTTAAGGCTTTAAAGTATATTTTCAAGGCATATGAAAAAAAAGTGGGAGCTAAGAATAGAAAGAAGACCGATAAAAAGGTAAAGGCTATTGTCGGTTTCTCAACTGTATCTGTTGAAACTCCCAGTTATCCTAGATACTAATATCTCTCTCAATTGCTGCCCATGAACATTCTAAGTCAACCCGGTTATTTGTTGTTTGTAAAATAGTGTTAATTAAATTTAGAGCAATGATGGTTTGATCCAAGAGACCGAGCTCGATGTTAGGTTGCCTTGCAACTGGTACTGTCATGAAGCTGGAAAGTAAAAGAGGATAAGATTTTGTGTTTTCTTTTTAGATTGATTATCTCTATTCCACAAAGTAACGAGAATGATGTTAAAACAAAAAAAACATAGTCAGATCAAATTGTAGGCCTTTTCTTGTATCTGAGTTAAATTTTAAAGAAAAGAAATATGCATGATATGGAGAAAAACATAAAGCTATTAGCAAAATGAGGCATCAATTTCAGAGGAATCTCACATTGCAACAGAAGACTATGAAATGATAAAAATATTAATGAAGCATATGATGTTGAAATCTAAGCATCTACAAGTCTTGTATCTGTTGATAACGGATACAGAGGAAAAACTGTAAATGATTTGAAATAAAAATAATAATAATTTTCACAGTAGAGGTTGCACTAAATTGTGGTCAAGCATTCATCAATTAAATATGTGTAAGAAAGATGAGATGATAGGGAAACACATAACTCAGAAGTGACAAGATTTGGAATCTTCAATCTACATTTCTATTAATTTAGAGTTTCTTCAAAATTACTTCGTCAACAATCTTTTTCAGAGAGATAAAAAATCCTTGTTTTAGTCTTCGTTCCCTGTATTTATACAAGTTCATCCATACATGATGGTTAACAATCTCCTACTTCCTAGGAGAAAAGTAGTTACAAAACTACAACCTTAACCGTTGCATGATTAACTTTTATTTATCTGTCATTTCAATAGTATGTGTTTCCAAACGATACTTCATTGCTTAGTCGAAGTCTCTCCCTCCTTTGATGCTACACATTCAATACATTTCTCCATAAAATGGACAAAGTTTCTATGAGGTGTTGGAAGATCTTTAGTCTCAAACAGATAGAACTTTCTTTGTACCTTTGGGAACCGGTCGAAAAACCTTGGTCGAAAAACTTGATCACCTGCAATTTTAAAATGGGATGTACCAATCATATGTTTATTAGGTTGACATCAATTTCTTTCAATTGTAAAATTTCAGTATGAATCTTCTTCAAACCTTATTTGCAGTCCAACTGTTGCTTTTCAATGTTTATCTACCCCAGTGACTCGGACCAATAATCTTTTTCAATCCCTAATGCTTGCTTATCCAAAGAATCGAATATTCCTTCACAATCATCTTTGATTTCTTTGACTACCTTCTTTCTCTTAGACATATTTGTTTCCCATAACTTGAGCATGATGTCTCCTTTTATTTGTTCTATGACAGAAAGATTTATATTTTTTGTCACCTCTTTATTCCCTGAACATGCAACCGCTTTATGGAAAGTATTCCTTGCTGCTTTAGCTTCCTTTTCTAGTAAAATAATATTATCAAGAGATTTGCTTACCTCTTGAAGGTAATTCTGGGCGATCCCTATTTTGGAGATGAGTCCTTGTTGCTTGGCTTCTATCTGTGTATGTGTTTCCAGTGAGAGGGTCTAGAAATCCTTTAAATCTATAACCCTACCTTCCATCAAATTTAACCTAGTTTTCAACTTTTCTACATGCTCCTTTTGTTGAGAAACCTGCACCTGACTTTCTTGTATCTTCTAGTTCATTTCTTCCAGGCTTGATTTGAGTTATTGAATTTCTAGCCTTTCAGCAGCCCTGGTCTACTCCAAGATTTTACTCACCTCTTCTCTGATGTTCTTCTCATCATTCTTTAACTGATCTTGTAATTGATCTATCATGTTATTACTCTTCTTTATCCTCATTCTCATGTTTCCCATGGTAAAAAAGTTTGTTTTTGCCATGGCTCCCATGGAACCTGCTATCTCTGTAGCAAAATCCTCCTCCTCCAAATCATGTCCATCTATCAAGACGTTATGCTTTTTTACCATACTCCCCTCCTTCATATACATCTCTTGTTTCAGGACGACCTTCCTTTTTCTGCTGAAAAAATAATCAGAAGGAGGAATCTCATCTATGGAGATAGAGGTGAGGTCATCAACAAATAGGGCTCTTGTTTGTTGGAATCCAAAAGAAGACTGTAAGGGGGTTAAGGAAGCTATAGGACTTCCTAGCTCTATAGATCCTTTCCCTCCTATTGCCTTAGGTGTATTGACATCAACACCAGGTGATGAAGGGGGAGTAAGCTTACTGGACTCAGGAGGTCTCTCGGACCTCCTATCTGCTTCTGTCTCTGGTTTTTTTGTATGTAAGGCCTCTTTATTTTGTGGGGGCCTTTCCATATCCCGTGGGACTTTTATGGGATTTCCCTTCTTCTATGCTTCCTATTCAAAGCTTGGGGGAACATTTTCTTGCTCCTAGGGGAGGGTGATTGTTTCTCCTTGCAATACTTTGGGCAGACCACTCCGTATATGCTTCTGAAAGGTCCGAAAGCTAGCTTGTAGGTTGGATGACAGTGTCTGTACTCATTCTAACAACTCTTTATAAGTCTTAGTCCCTTTGAACATGTCATCCCAAGGGAACTCCTCATGTTCATATGCTTTCATATTGCAGTGGGCCATGTGTTTCCCCACTAACTGGTAAGGATCATGCTTCCTGTGCTTGAGGTCTACCAATTTGACCCCCTCCAGTGCTATCGCTTCAACCTTGGAATGACCCAAGTTGAGAAGTGAAAATTTTCCAATCTGAACGGGAAAAATAGGCCAAGATTTCTTTTGAGCTATCTTTAATTCTATCCCGATTCCACCCGTTACTATTTGATAAGCTACTTCCCTGCACACTAGTCTGTCGGGATGGAATTTTGGGAGTGCATGTGGAGGAATAGAACATCTGAAAAATCTGATGTAGGAGAAATTCTCCTCTATAAACTAGTCAACAATTGCCCGAAGGCTCCTTCTGACAAATCTAGTGTAGTGGTATTACCATGAAATGACAAATCTCATAGAATGAATCTTTGGCGTTCTCTTCCTAAAGTTTAGAATGATATTCATGAATAGGCTCTGGGTAGGTCGGATTCCAACTCCAATTCATCAGAGGGAAAGGGGTTGAGATTCATATAGCATCCATGATGTATGCGAACATATAAAAGGTTGTTGTTTGGCCTTTTGATCTTGCAGTCTGGTACTCCATAACCTCCCTCGCTATGTTATCAGATAAAATCTTATCCCAATTGAAGTTGTATCCTTCTGCGGCCTCATGAAAAAGAGGTACCCATTCCATTGGGAAGTGGGTAGGACTTTCTTTACCAAAAATCCTACATAACATCATCACCACATAAACCATATACTCGTTTAAGGATTTTGTGGCGTAAACACCATGTGTGTCAGCTCTGAACTTTTCTTTGTTTCTCCACCAGTCCTTTATTATGTCAGGATACATTTGGTCTGACTCAAAACATTCTTTCCTCTGAAACTCACTAACAAAATATTTATTATAGATGTATTTGGGACATGAAGACAGTTTATACATTACTTGTATATGTTCTGGTCTGAAGGAGACGATGACGACCCCTCGCTTGTCTAGAATTCTCCTTGTCTGCACATTCGCTCGCTCTAAATCCCAACTGATCATGTCATTGTAAGTCAGGAGTCTTGGCTGCACAACCACCTTGTGAAGTTCAGACTCCACTATATCCTAGAGTTTGTTGTCATCATCATGGGGGGAGTTCTTAATCTCATAATCGAGAGTTTCAAAAATCTACCTCCAGGATTTTATGGAATCGATGACCTGCGGTATTGTATCAAATACAACATCTCCATCTGGGCTCAAGACCTCTGCAACTTCCTCATTTTTCTTGGTGGCCTCCTTGGGCGCCATGGTAGTTACACTGGACCAAAATCCTATTTACAGAGAAAAGTGTATAAATCTGGACAAATGTGACTCGCTACAAGGGTAAAGGTTAAGAATGAATTTTGACACACATGACCTTTATTAATCTCTAACTTTGTGTTTTAGTGAGCATACAGATACCATCAATGAAAAATAAATTCTTTAATTTGAAAGATATGCTTAGAGATACAATTTCACGTCAAAAATATTTGCATTTACCCATTATTAATACTATCGTATATCGACGATTTTCAATCTGAAAACCTAAAAATCATTGCCTTCCTTAATTCCTGAAAAGAAAAAAAGTAGCTTATTCATCATTAATTGTGTTTGGAAAACAATTTAATCTTTTAATCTTAGGGTTTGTTTGAAGAAAACGTGATTTCACATTTCGAAACTTCGGGGATCCTGGCGACAGGGGATATGTCACAAGTAAACCCTGGATTGTGAAATTGTGATGGGATCAGCGAGGCGTGAAACACAATTTCGCATTTCGAAACGGATCCTAGTGACAGGGGATATGTCACAAGTAAACCTCGGATCGTGAAATTGCGATGGGATTAGCGAGGCGCGAAACACAATTTCGCATTTCGGAACTTCGGTGATCCTGGCGACAGGGGATATGTCACAAGTAAACCCCGGATCGCAAAATTGTGATGGGATCAGCGAGGTGCCAATCATTCATATTAAAACAACTTTTAATTAATCATGATTAGCAGACAATTACTTTTTAATTTTTACTTTTCAGAAAAATGAGGACTGGGAGTTCAAAGGAGAGGAGTTCGAAAACGTTTTTGCAGAGAGAACACCGAAACGCGAAAAACTGAGGGAGAGATAATTGGGTTTAGGGATTTGATTAACTTCGAATTAAAGAGTGATTTGTGGTAAACAGTGGAAAAAGTAATGTTCATTCCTTCCCCCTTTTTACATTATATTTCCTAATATTTTGAAATGGATTTGGGATTTCGGCGCCGGGAAAAGGGACAGTTGAAGGTCACACCTCGAGAAGAATCTGAATTTAGAAACCCAAAAGGAACGGGTGATTCTGACACCTTTCTATTTCGGACTAAGGGCGACTCCATGGCTCAGGAAAAAATGAATCTTTACTTTTGAAGGGTGGAAAAATTAATCTTCGTGTCAACATTAGGCTCCATCTAGGGATCTTGTCTCCTTGTGGGATGAGTAGAACATGTAGACCAAGTGCCTTCATTGGGTAATGGAGTCAAATATTTGGCTATGTGAGACAAATAAGGAGAAAAACTGAACAAGATTAGGGTCTCAACGTCAACCTTGAAAACTCTACAAAAACAAAAATTCTGACTATCCCGAGCTAGGTTTTCAATAGATTTCTTATCCCAAAGCTGACCTCAAAATTGTGTAAGATAATCAAAACCCAATTAATCAATCTTATCAGGATTTTTGTGATTTTGTTTTCATCAAGGCAAGTATTTACGTTGTGTCTAATAAGGAGATATTAGAAACCTATGATAGAATCCAGCTGAAAAGAAGAGAAATTACCAGAGTATCTTTTAACTCGTGTATAACAACTTTTATCAGATATGATGATATTGCTTCACTGCCAGCGAGCTTATTCAACACCCCGATGAAGTTATCTGAATTCCCACATTGAATTTCCTTTCACCACTTCATTTTTCACAAGCATTTAAATGCTGAGATGAGGGCAATCAATAAGTATGAATTTCCTTTCTTCATCTCTTTGAACTAGATGGGGCAAATCAATATTGAATTTCCTTTCACCATCTGTCCATATAAAAAATAATTTTATTTTTTTTAGATCTAAAGTGGGGGAAATCAATGAGTATGCAATACATTCAGGAAGATATCTGTTTGAAAAAGGATCAAAGTCTGTAAACTCATTTAAATCACTCTGGGTCAATCTTCTCGTCTGCTTTCAAAAATCAAGGGTTTTAGAGGACTTCTCAACGAAAACTTTTTGACCTTTAGTCTAGGGAACTTCCTTGAGAAAAACCGATCAGTTATTCTTGTTAGGATAAATAATAAGGTTAGGATTAACCCAGACATGTTTACGATCCAACCGGAGTCAAAAAATGAAAAACACAATCTGCTCTCTTTCTTGGAAATATGTTCGAGAGTTTCCAATGACCGAAGCAAGACCCCTCTGTTCTTAGGAAATTTCATTAATTAGACGTCTGTGATCCAACGAGAAAAGGATTTACTATGGACAAGGAGGAGGGTAAAGGGGGTTTAGGCAAGCTACTGTACATATGGTTGTTCTTGGAGATTTTTTTTAGTTTTTTTTACAACGACAATTTATTTATTGTACTTTTCAGAGTTTTTATCCGGAATTTTTTTTTTTTTTTAAAGTGGGATTTCATACCCTTACGATTTCTTATATTGCTAGTCCAAAGATTATTCGTTCATTACCTTTTTCATTATGAGAGTATTGACATGAGTACCTGTGCATTTTGGGACTTTTAGTAAACTTTTCCTGCGAATAACATAACATTACAGTCCTTAAGAAATGACATGAAAGAAGCTTTTGTTTATTTTATTTTATATATATGTTTTAATATATATATATATATATATATATATATATATATATATATTTATTTATTTTTATTTTTCTATTTACAAAAAGCATGAAAACAAACCGGTATATACAATGATAATTTAGAAACACATTATTGCATGAAGTGTTTGAGGTACTACCCATTTACAGGGGCATTAAGAATGTCTCCATATGGGTTTTCTAATAACCAAGCATTTTTTCCTTCCATGGCCAATTTTTTTTATGGACCAGACCAAATTGGATCGAATTTGCCATGTTTTCCAGCATCTTCCTTTCTAGCTTCCCATTTTAAGACAAAGTCGCCAGGGATAAATTCTCTATCTTTCACTTTCTGATCAAATAAGGCTTTCATTTTGTCCTGATACCTTTGCAACCTTTCATTTACTTCGACCCTATTCTACTGGACTTCGACCAACTGGTTTATTCTCCTGGTAACGTCATCGGGCTCTTCATTGAAATCTTGCGAGAGTTTCATTACTGGTAGAGCAAGATTTATTAGCAAAATGACATCAGTTCCATATACCATCTGGAAAGGGGAAATCCTGATTGATATTTTGGTACTTATTATGTTGGCCCATAAAGCATATTTTAGATGGGTATGCCACACTTTTTTGTTTTCAGTCACCTTTTTTATCACGGTAATCAAGCTTTTGTTGGATGATTCAATCAGACCATTTCCTTGGGGATAGTAAGCTATAGAGTGCACTAGTATGATGTTATATTTTTGACAAAAATTTATCATGGCCATCGATTTAAAATCTTGCGTGTTGTCAGTGACTATTTTTCAAGGGCAACCAAATCTGGATATGATATTATCTTCCAAGAAACCAATTACTATTGAGTCAGTTGTGTTCCTTGTGGGGATATCTTCTACCCACTTAGTGAAATAATCAATAGCAACTAGGATCCATTTGTGTTGCGCACTGGAGTGCGGATGAATTTCTCCGATGAAATCAAGTCCCCATTGCTAAAATGGGGCTTCGGTTTTAACTGGAATCAAGGGTAAAGATGGGACTCTCTGTTTTCCTGTGAACAACTAGCATGGGACGTAATTTAGAACTTTAGTGTTCACTTCTGTGAACAATTTGGGCCAGTAGTATCCGGATCTTAATATTGTATACACTGTTTCTCGCCAAGCATGATGTCCTCCACATATTCTGACATGAATTCATCTATAACCCCTTTCGTTTCAGTCTCAACCAAGCACCTCAGTAGAAAACCCAAGGGATCTTTCCAAAACAACTTATCATCTATGATACAATATTTTACAGCATGTAACTTTAGCATCCTATTTTTTGACGAGGTTAACTCACTAGGACATTGAAGCGTGAGTAGGTAATGGACAATGTCACGATACCAGGCTGAAACCGAAAACTTATCTTGGATTTCGGCTGTAGGTACAGTGATATCAAGCTCTTCTATTTCCAGGAATCCCTTGTCCTATTGCATCCAATTTATCCCAAGCGCTTTTAAATTTGATTCGGCAAGAAATTTGTCTAAACCTTGACCTTTGATAATTTTAGTTGGCTTGACTTCTAGATCAAACCCCTAGATCTTAGCTAACCACATGCCTCTTCTTCCATCGTTGTCTGGTTGCACCAGGATGTCTTTAACAGATCTAGAGGGTACATGGGCTATGATCTTTGAATGTAACACATAAGTTCTCAAAACCTTCAGAGCTTTCACCATTTTGTAGGCATGTTTCTCCATTATATCATATTTCAACTCAGCATCTTTGAGGCTTTTGCTGAAAAATGCAATAGGCCACTCAAAACCTTGTTCATTTTTTTGTAACAAGACAACTGCAATGGTATGTTATGAGGCAAAAGAAAAAATAAAAAACTCTTTGGTGTAATCTGGACTTGCCAAGATCGGTGCTTCACTTATTACTTTCTTGATGCGTTTAAATGATGATTTGGCTTCGCTAGTCCATCTCACCTCACTATCCTTTTTTAGCATATCTATTATCAATTTTACAATCTCAACAAAGTTAGGAATGAATCTCCTTAAGAAATTTATTTTTCCTAAAAAAGACTGGATTTCTTTTACATTTCTAGGAAAATGTATAGTGTCTATTGCTTCAACCCTTTTTGGATCGATTTTGATTCCTTATTTAGACACAATATGGCCTAAGAGCTTACCTTCTTGCATCACAAAATGAGATTTCTTGGGGTTGAGTGACAAACCAAATTTTTGGCATCTCTCAAAGGTTTTCCTAAGGTGTGTTAGATGTTCAACATCATATTTGGAGAACACGGTCAGGTCGTCAAGGTAGATAACAACAAATTTATCCCTTTCACCCATGAAAACTATATCCATGGCCCGCTGGAAAGTATCCCCTGCATTCATCAAACCAAAAGGCATTTTATCGTACATAAAAGTACACCACGGGGTAGTGAAAGTAGTCTTTTCTTTATCGTCTTGATGCACTGCGATCTGATTGTAACCTGAAAAACCATCAATCATAGACATTTGGTTAGCTCCAACTACTTTTTCTAAGATGTGATCCATCTTAGGAAATGGGTAATTGTCTTTGAGTGATGATCGATTCAGGTTTCTGAAATCGATGCACAGTCTGATCTCGCTATTTTTCTTTCTTAGTGGGACCAAGTTGGATACCCACTTAGAGTATCTTAGTGGAACTATGATTTTAGCATCCAAGAGTTTTTTGACTTCTTTTTCTATTACCGGTAACAGGATAGGGTTAATCTGCATGAGTTTCTATCTAAAAGGTTTGACGTGTGGTTTTAGTGGGATTTTATGTTCCATGATGGTTGTATCATAAGTTCTCAACTCGTCATAAGACCAGGCAAAAACATCCTTGTATTTTCTAAGCAAATCAGCATATTTACTCTTGATTTTGGGAGACAAGTACCTAGACACTTTCACTAGTCTGGGGCTCTCATCAAAACCTATATTGCAATCTTTGACTTCCTCCGGCTGAGGCTGTAAGGTAGTCTTCAAAGGGATGCCATCATGACTAAAAAGACTTTCTAAGGGAATCAGGCCCTTGGGTATCTAATTATTTTTTAAAACCAATATCTGGTGATTTGCGATTTTATCCTGGAACTCTTGGGGTTCCTCCCCTTCCTGCATGATCCAAATAGGATCATTTTGGTTCTCTTGGTTAGCATGGGTTTCGGTGAACTTGCCTATCATTTCTAGAAATTTTCTGAGTTGTTCATTGTCCTCAAAGACTTGCCAATGTTGTATGTTATTGGGTATGGAAGGTCTATGTCTCATTTGTATATGATATTTAAGTTTGAAAGTGGTGGGAGGCATGAAAGTTGAATCTTCTTTGGCTAAAGCATCCACCTGTTGATTTTTGGCTCTCAGGACGAAATGAACATTAACAGAGGAGAAAAAAAAATTGATTAGGTCCCAAACACAATTTTGATATGACCTTAACCTAGGATGTTTGGCCTGATACTAGCGATTAACCTGTCTCATGATCAACTCTGCATCACCAAAAACTTCCAATTTTTTAATTTTTATTTTCCTAGCAGCCTCTAACCCTAACACTAGAGCTTCGTACTCACATGCGTTATTGGTGTGGTCTATGTTCCATTAAAGCCTATAAGAGAAAGGGATAACGAATTGGTTATCAGGTGCCACAAAAATTACTCTATCCCTAGCTCCAAGACAAGATGAGGCACTATCAAAAAACATTTTCCAAACACCAATGTTCTACACATCCTGTTCTATTTGCTCTTTTTCTTTTTTATTTTCTGTACAATTTTCTTCTATACACGCATCTGTTGGAGAATAACCCTAACTTACATTAGTTTATACCTGGATTAGACTCCTAGATATTGGTTAATATGTTAATTTACACTTTATTTCACCTAATTTGGCCACATAGAGAAGAAGGGCGCCTCATCCCTAGATTTTAGGGAAAACTGCTAATTTTAGATCAAGACTCAACTCCCGGTTCTTGATTTTCTCGATTTATTCTTGATTTTATTGATTTATTCATGATTTATTCCAAATCCCCCATGAAAAAACTCATCTATTATTGGGGAATGTTCACCTCCTCTTTGAGTGATATATTTATTCCTTAATTAATGATTTTTGTCGTTACTATTATTAGTAACTACTATTTTGGGTCAGTTAAGTGAGTTGGAACTGCTTCTCTTGTCAGTTAAGTAAGATTAAGTGAGATTAAGTGAGATAATGCGCATCACTTGAATATTTTGGACATTAATGAGTGTGTGACATGTATCTTTAGTGGTCTATGTCGAACTATGTGGTCTCCCTTAGCTTATGACACCTATTTTAGCTATTTCTAGATTTTTTTGACTAGAATTTCTATGTTGGAAATTCTATATATTCACCTCCTCTCTTCTTTTTGAGGATGGTTTCTCATGTATATTCATTTTTTATTAATATAATTCTCTGATTTATGGAGCAAAAAATTTCTCTCATCTCTTGAATATCATCAAATTGCATGTGTTCAATTTAACTAGAATTCTAGATCTATCGGGGTTTCTGCAGAAATTCTACATGGTATCAGAGCTAGATTGAATCTAGTGGATTGTACACAGTTTTATTTGTAGGTATAGATCATCAGGAGGCACATAAATAATCAATGTATCATATCTCTCATATCACAAAAATCATTCTAAATCATTTCAATTACTTCGAATGGAAGACAAAGATCTCTCTGCTCCTCCGAAGAAAAGGGCTTTATTGGGTAACAATGGGAACGGAGAAAGCACTGACTACTACAGTGGAGAAGATAAAGTATTTCAATAAATTAGATGAATCAATTGGGATGATATGCCTATCAATTTCCATATATCTCCTCTTTCATGTCAGTAGAGCCACTACTCCCGAGGTGGTCTGGACCACATTGGAAGGACTATTCGGCAAGCAGGATGCAATGAGAGTGCATCAACTGGAGAATGAACTCATATCGCTAAGTCCAATTCATTTCAGAAACCTGCAAGAATTATTCACCAATTTCAAATCCCTCCTCATTGAACTTAATGCATGTGGAGTCACGAAAGAGGAAGAACAACTCATCCTTTCAATTCTCTCAAAATTAGGCCCTGAATATTCTGTATTTGTGTCGTCTTTTCAAGCATCTAAATTGACTCAGGAAAAATGGAAAATGCCTCCATTGAATGATTTCATTGCAGCATTTACTCAAGATAAATCTAATTTATTCCAAATGGGTTCCATCAAGCGTTCCAAGAACCAAGCACTTGCGGCTACTAATGTTCCAAAGAGAAGTGGAAAAGACAAGAAAAAAGGAACATGCAAATTTCCTGAATCAAAGAAGGAGAGATCCACACAATCTTCAAATAACTCTTATGAGACTAAGGGTAAGAAGAATAAGGAAATAACACTTTGAAGCTACTATTCCAAAGGTTTTCATCCTAAATAAAATTGCATGAGGAATACTATCGATGATATGGCTAAGAAATTGCAGCAACACAATCTCACGGTGCCCGAAAATACAAAGAAGAAAGATGATGACAGAACGGGAGGGAGAGAATGAGATGGTCATGATTTAATGGCTGTCACATCCACTCCATCATATTGGATCCTTGATTCAGGTGCATCAAACCATATGGCTGCATCAAAATATGAATTTTCCTCCATCGAAGAAAGCACCAGATCCCCAATTTACTTGGGAGATGCCACACCCGCAAAGGTGTGCGGAGAAGCAATTGTTAATATTGAAGGGGGTTTCTTCAAAAATGTGCATCATGTTCCCTCTCTGTCTGGAAATCTTCTCTCGATATATCAGATCACTCATTCTGGCTCTGGAAGGAAGGTGGAGTTCACTCCGGACTCCACAGTGATTACCGACATTTCCACAGGCTCACATCTTGCACATGGAATTGCAGATCACGGTTCTCGTTTGTATTTCTTCTCCCACTTTGTTCCTAAATATATTAGCATTGTATTTGTGTGACAATATAATGATATCATCAGGTTATGGCATGAAATATTTGGCCATCTAAACTATAAGTACTTGCATCAACTCAACAAGGAAAACATGGTAGAAGGATTGCCAGCTATTAAATTCACAAGCAGTGTATGTCAAGGATGCATTCTTGGCAAGCATCCAGAGAAAAAGTTTGACAAAGGGAAGGCACAGAGAGCTTCTTCACCTCTTGTAATGATTCATAGTGACATCATGGGCCCATTCCCACATCCTTCAATCAGTAAGGCTCGATATGTACTCACCTTCATAGATGATTTCTCTCGCTTTACTTGGGTATTTTTTTTTTAATTAAAATCAGAAGTACTTGAATGCCTTATAGAATTTAAAGCACTTGTTGAGAATGAGTCTAGGTGTAAGATTAAGATACTATGTACTGATAATGGGGGGGAGTATGTCAAAAAATATGTGCAACAACTTTGTATTGATGCAGGTATACAACTACAACACACAGTGCCATATACACCACAGCAGAACGGTGTTGCAGAGAGGAGAAACTTTATATGCCAATTGTATGCAGAGAGCAGATATTTATATGCCAATTGTATGCTACAGTTGAAATCATTAGATCCCAAGCTATGGGATGAAGATATTAATTGTGCAGCATACATTTATAACTGAGTTCCTCACAAATCACTCAAAGGAACCACTCCTTTTGAATGTTGGACCAGTAAGAAACCGAAAGTGTCACACTTTCGTATTTTTGGTTCACGAGCATGGGCTCACATTCCGACAGATAAGAGGAACGATTTGGAGCATCAAAGTGTTGAATGAATATTTTTTGGATATACTGAAGGTGTCAAAGGATATATATTTCTAGACTCTCACACTGAAAATTTCATTCTAGCTCGAAGTGTGAAGTTTGAAGAAGAATCATTGCATGATTTTTCAGAAGACCCTGTCGAGGAACCGCTTGTTGTCACTGGTGAGGAGGAGTCAGAAACTTCTTCGAGCACTTCAGAGAATCCATTAGAGAATAATTTTGGGTCTGATATAGAGGATGAGGAGCAGGTCATGGATGCTCCAACTCAGTTTCCAACTTGGGTAGAGAAAACCCTGCAAGATGCGGGTGAACTAGTCGGTGATCCTGTAGATACAAGAAGAACTAGATCACAGTTTTTGGGGGCTCCTCAAACCCTGGATGCCACAAAACCTTTGCTTCCCATGCATTTCTATATGTCACTTGGTTCAGATCCAAAGTCACACTCTGAGGCTGCTGGAAACCTACTCTGGGAGACTGCCATGGATGAAGAGTACTCTGCTCTTATGGACAACAACACATGGGACTTGATTCCACTTCCGAAAGGAAGAAAGATTGTTCAATGCGGATGGATATATCGAACAAATATTGATGCATATTGTGAGATCAGCAAGTACAAATATAGACTTTTCACAAAAGGATACTCACAGGTACATGCCATAGACTACACAGAGACATTTGCACCTGTTGCAAATATGGACTCCATTCGACTAGTTTTGGCCATTGTCGCTTCTCGCAGATGGGAAGTTCATCACATGCATTACATCCGCGATCTGATCCATGACAAATTCATTTCACTATAGTACTTCCCCACAGAGCAGCAGGTTGCAGACATCTTCACCATGTCCTTCACTGAAAAGAAATTTTCAGAACTGAGAGCTATGCTTGGAGTGGTGGAGACAACTGACTAGGTCACTTTTGGCCACTCAACATTTTTTTTCCTCTTTTGGGGGGGGGGGGGGGGGGTTCCCACGTGGTTTTACCTCTTTCCTCTTTTCATGAGGATTTCTTTTATGTAATGAATACCTAAAATGGCCAAGTTGTCGGGACTCAAATTGTTTTGTCATTACAGTTAGGCTTAAGGGGGGGTGTTGGAGAATAACCCTAACTTACATTAGTTTATACCTAGCTTGGACTCCTAGATCTTGGTTAATACATTCATTTACACTTTATTTCACCTAATTTGGCCACATAGAGAAGAAGGGTGCCTCATCCCTAGATTTTAGGGAAAACTGCTAATTTTAGATCAAGACTCAACTCCCGGTTCTTGATTTTCTCGATTTATTCTTGATTTTATTGATTTATTCATGATTTATTCCAACTCCCCCATGCAAAAACTCATATATTATTGGGGAATGTGCACCTCCTCTTTGAGTGAGATATTTATTCCTTAATTAATGATTTTTGATGTTACTATTATTAGTAGCTACTATTTTGGGTCAGTTAAGTGAGTTGGAACTGCTTCTCTTGTCAGTTAAGTGAGCTTAAGTGAGATTAAGTGAGCTAATGCACATCACTTGACTCTTGTGGAAATTAATGAGTGTGTGACATGTATCTTTAGTGTTCTAGGTCAAACCATGTGGTCTCCCTTAGCTTATGACACCTATTTTAGCTATTTCTAGCTTTTTTTTAATAGAATTTCTATGTTGGAAATTCTATATATTCACCTCCTCTCTTCTTTTTGAGGATGGTTTCTCATGTATATTCATTTTTTATTAATATAATTCTCTGATTTATGGAGCAAAAACTTTCTCTCATCTCTTGAATATCAGCAAA
>ML794307.1:73536-103073 GCA_009831015.1 Picea engelmannii
AATTTCTATGTTGGAAATTCTATATATTCACCTCCTCTCTTCTTTTTGAGGATGGTTTCTCATGTATATTCATTTTTTATTAATATAATTCTCTGATTTATGGAGCAAAAACTTTCTCTCATCTCTTGAATATCAGCAAATTGCATGTGTTTAATTTAACTAGAATTCTAGATCTTTTGGGGTTTCTGCAGGAATTTTACAGCATCCACATCATCATCAATAGATAATATACAGTTACCTAAATCCTGATCAGCAATATATACAGGATAATTGTTTGGGCTGAGAGGATCACTGACCGTAAATGATAATCTGGTCTCCCTATACAGCCACATAATTTCCCCCCGAAAACTAGAATTGTTGTGTACGTCATATCAAGTTGAAGGGAACCTCCAAGTTTGGAACCCCAATATCGGGACAAGAGCATGCCATATTTTAGGGGTATATCTGCGACAACTACATCCATTAAAACACTTTTTGAAGGTATTTGTGCAAGGTTTACAACTAAGTCTTTTATCATACCTATACACTTGACTTTTCTCGAATCAAAAGAATATAAATCTCCATAGGGTCTAGTGATTTCAAGTCCGAATCTATCCATGATTTCTTTAGGCATCACATTGTGAGATGCCCCAGAATCTAACATGTAGTTATGGAGCAGATGGTCGAGAATGGTCAAAGTAATATAGAAAGGGTAAACAGTGTCTTTGGCACCTTCGAAGTGTGGGGCAAAAATTATGTTAGGTTTTTCATCCTCTAAGTTTATAACATCGGCCTGACTTTCATTTTCAGAAAAAATAATCATTTTAGCAAAACAAATTCGGTATATCGGGTTTTTAGCCAATTCTACAAGAGGAATAAGAATTTTTATCTTATTGATTTCATTTTCTAGGTTGAAACTTCCAATGGTTTTATCGATTTCCATGTTTTGAACCTCCTACCCTTTCTTTTCAGTTTTCCTTGGTTGAGGGGCCTTTGTTTCGGTAACAGGGGTATCTATTTTTTTCATGCTCAAGGGTGGCGTTTCTGCTACCTTTGTTTTAGTAAAATGTATGTTAGCAGACTTAGTCCCTTCAATATGTTTCTCGGTGCTTTTTGAAACTGGTTCATCAATTTCAGACCTCGGGAGTATTTTTTTAACTGCAACGGTTGCGAAAACCCTATTTCTAGGTCTCAGGTTGTATTTCTGGTGAAGTTCAACCATTAGCCCATCCGCTATTCCATGATAGGTCAAATCTTCTTAAACACTACCCTTCTTGCTACTCTCGGTCCCATACTCTGTAGTCAAGGACTTTTCATAATCGTGTCTTGTTATGTAAGGTTGTAGGCAGTCATCACCAAGATTGTTCATATCTTCTTCTAACTCCTAAAAACCTTCCAAGTCTTGTCCTCCTATAAATTTTTCACTTTTAAAAGGATTTTGGATCTTTTGATCTTCATTCTTAATTTGTTTCTGGTGGTTTTGAGGGTAATGTTCCTTCTTAGCTTGTTCTAATTCCATTCTCGATATTTTGTTTGACAGTTCTTTGATGATTCTATCCATATCATCCATTTTGTCCTCTGAAGATCTTCCTAATCCAAAGGGTGCTCCTTGATCCCTGTATCTCTTGATTTATTTGTTTCCCATATCGAATTTTTCTTTTAGCTTTCCTGATTCCATCATATTAGATTTGATTTCGAGGGCATCATCTTACATCTTGGTAAGATCTATTGATCTTCTCTCCCTTAATAATAGGGCGAAGTCGGGGTCAAAATCTCCAGCAAAAGTCACTTTCACTGTAGTTTGTGAGGGCTTGACCTCATTTGGGATCTTATTGTATAATTTGTTAAACCATTGTGTAAACTCGAGGATCGATTCGGAGTTTTTCTTTCGAAGAGATCCAAATTCGGTCAGATAATAAAGATGGTCTTTCCGTTCACCCCATTTTCTAATAAAAGCATTTTCAAGTTTATCATATGATGGTATAGATCCGGCAGCTAGGCCTCAAAAACAGGTTCTCACTTTCCCTTTGAAATTTTGAACCAAGAGTCAGGAGTAAACATCTTCATGTTCCAATCCAGAAATGTCCACAAATTGATCGAAACAAATTATGTGTTCGGTTGCTGTCAAGTAGCCTTCTCCTGTGAACTTAGGCAGGTTTTTCATGTAATTTTCTAGTAAATCATGGAGAGGGACTGGTAGAACTAGAGGAGCATATCTTGCAGCAACTTTAGCAAATATCCGAAGAGGTGGTGCTTGGCCACCCTCTCCTCCTCCTTGACCACCCGCAGTAGCACCTCTAGCCCCACCTCCTTTGATCGCGACCATTGTGGAGTTAACAGTTAGAGTTTGGGGGTTGTAAGGATGGGTTTTGAGAAACTCATTATCAAAGGGGAAGAAACTTGAGAAAGAATAGCTTGGGGAATGTGGGTTGTTTAATTCAGAACCACAGGGTGAGAATACAGGAGAATCAATAGAAGTTGAGTCAAGATATATAGGATAATTGTTTGAGTTTTGAGATGTATGAAACCAAACTTTGAGAAGGGAGGGTGAATGAGTCACTACAGGAAGCAAGGAAACTCTTCATTTTCTATCGGTGTGGGAAAAGGTTGAGAAAGCCTCGGTCTCAAAGACCGGAAGAACCAGATCTGATTCAGGGGGGTTGACTTTATCAACGAGGTATTTCTCGTAAAGGGGTGGAATACTTGATTCACCGTGATGATATTCTGAGTCAGACTGAGAAAACTTAGGTCAAAATTTTTTATTTGTGGATGAGACAGTCTGGCGGAAGTATCTTCTTGATTTTAGAATTTTTTTGGGGTCCGAAAAAGGTGAAATCTGCTTGTTGTCTGGATTCTTTCTGGTGTTTTTCTGGTTAACAACCAGCTTAAACAATGTGGAGTTTCCAAGTGAAAGATAAAGGTATCCTTAGAAGGTTTTCAAACTTCGTTCACTATCAAAGAAAGAAAGCATCAATGTCATTCTCCATAGGGAAAAAAAATATTTGTTTCTCTGTTCTCTGGTAATGGCGTCAAAAATATGTTGTTCCTGAGTTTATACTTTAAGGATTTAAAGTATACTGTCAAGGCATCTGAAAAAAAAGTGGGAGCTAAGAATAGAAAGAAGACTGATAAAAAGGTAAAGGCTATTGTCGGTTTCTCAACTGTCTCTGTTGAAACTCCCAGTTTTCCTAGATACTGATATCTCTCTCGATTGTTGCCCATGAACATTCTAAGTCAACCTGGTTATTTGTTGTTTGTAAAATAGTGTTAAATAAATTCAGAGCAATGCTGGTTTGATCCAAGAGAACAGGCTAGATGTTAGGTTTCCTTGCAACTGGTACTATCATGAAGGTGGAAAGTAAAAGAGGATAAGATTCTATATTTTCTTTTCAGGATGATTATCTCTATTCCACAAAGTAACGAGAATGATGTTAAAACACAAAAAAAATAGTCAGATCAAATTGTAGGCCTTTTCTTGTATCTGAGTTAAATTTTAAAGAAAAGAAATATGCATGATATGGAGAAAAACATAAATCTATTAGAAAAATGAGGAATCAATTTCAGAGGAATCTCACATTGTAACAGAAGACTATGAAATGATAAAAATATTAATAAAGCATATGATGTTGAAATCTAAGCATTTACAGGACTTGTATCTGTTGATAACGGATACAGAGGAAAAACTGTAAATGATTTGAAATAACAAAAATAATAATTTTCATAGTAGAGGTTGCACTAAATTGTGGTCAAGAATTCATCAATTAAACTTGTGTAAGGAAGATGAGATGACAGGGAAACACATAACTTAGAAGTGACAAGATCTGGAATCTTCAATTTGCATTTCTATTAATTTAGAGTTTCTTCAAAATTACTTCATCAACAATCTTTTTTAGAGAGATTAAAAATCCCTGTTTTAGTCTTCGTTCCCTGTATTTATACAAGGTCATCCATACTTGATGGTTAACAATCTCCTACTTCCAAGGAGAAAAGTAGTTACAAAATTGCAACCATAACCGTTGCACAATTAACTTTTGTTTATCTATCATTTCAACAGTATGAGTTTCCAAACAATACTTCATTGCTTAGTCGAAGTCTCTCCCTCCTTTGATGCTACACATTCAATACATTTCTCCATAAAATGGACAAAGTTTCTAGGAGGTGTTGGAAGATCTTTAGTCTCAAACAGATAAAACTTTCTTTGTACCTTTGGGAATCGGTCTTCAAAACCTTGGTCCGAAAACTTGATCACCTGCAATTTTAAACTAGGTTGTACCAACCATTTGTTTATTAGGTTGACATCAATTTCTTTCAATTGTAAAATTTCAGTCTAAATCTTCTTCAAACCTTCTTTGCAGTCCAACTGTTGCTTTTCAATGTTTATTTGCCCCAGTGACTCGAAGCAGTCATCTTTTTCAATCCCTGATGCTTGCTTATCCAAAGAATCGAAGATTCCTTCACAATCATCTTTGATTTCTTTGACTGTCTTCTTGCTCTTAGACATATTTGTTTCCCATACCTTGAGAATGATGTCTCCTTTTATTTGTTCTGTGACAAAGAGCTTTATATTTTTTGTCACCTCTTTATTCCCTGAACATGAAACCTCTTTCTAGAAAGTATTCCTTGCTGCTTTAGCTTCCTTTTCTAGTAAAATAATGTTATCAAGAGATTCTCTTACCTCTTGAAGGTAATTCTGGACGACCCCTATTTTGGAGATCAGTCCCTGTTGCTCAGCTTCTATCTTTGCATGCATTTCCAGAGAGAGGGTATAGAAATCCTTTAAATCTATAACCTGGCCTTCCATCAAATTTAACCTAGCCTATAACTTTTCTGCATGCTCGTTTTGTTGAGCAACCTGCACCTGACTTGCTTGTATCTTCTGGTTCATTTTTTCCAAGCTTGATTTGAGTGATTGAACTTCTAGCCTTTCAGTAGCCCTGGTCTGCTCCAAGATTTTACTCACCTCTTCTCTGATGTTCTTCTCAACATTCTTTAACTGATCTTGTAATTGAGCTATCATGTTATTACTCTTCTTTATCCTCATTCTCATGTTTCCCATGGTAAAAAAATTTGTTGTTGCCATGGCACCCATGGAACCTTCTATATCTATAGAGAAATCCTCCTCCTCCAAATCCTGTCCATCTATCAAGACTTTATGCTTTTTTACCATACTCCCCTCCTTCATATACATCTCTTGTTTCAGGATGGCATTCCTTTTTCTGCTGAAAAAATAATCAGAAGGAGGAATCTCATCTATGGAGATAGATGTGAGGTCATCAACAAATAGGGATCCTATTTGTGGGAATCCAAAAGCAGACTGTAAGGGGGTTAAGGAAGCTATGGGACTTCCTAGCTCTGTAGATCCTTTCCATCCTATTTCCTTAGGCGTATTGACATCAACACCAGGTGATGAAGGGGGAGTAAGCTTACTAGACTCGGGAGGTCTCTCGGACCTCCTCTCTGCTTCTATCTCTAGGTTTTTTTTCTATAAGGCCTCTTTGTTTTGTGGGGGGCTTTCCGTATCATGTGGGACTTTTTTGGGATTGCCCTTCTTCTGTGATTCCTATTTGAAGCCCGTGGGGGGATTTTCTTACTCCTTGGGGAGGGTGATTGCTTCTCCTTGCAGTACTTTGGACAGACCACTCTGTCTATGCTTCTACAAGGTCTGAAAGCTAGCTTACAGGTCAGACAACAGTGTCTGTACTCGTTCTAATGCCTCTTTATAAGTCAGTCCCTTTGAACATGTCATCCCAAGGGGACTCCTCATGTTCATATGCTTTCATATTGTAGTGGGCCATGTGTTTCCCCACTAACTAGTAAGGATCGTGCTTCATTTTCTCAAGGTCTACCAATTTGACCCCCTCCAGTGTTGCCGCTTCAACCTTGGAATGACCCAAGTTGAGAAGTGAAAATTTTCCAATTTGAACGGGAAAAACAAGCCAAGATTTCTTTTGAGTTGTCTTTAATTCTATCCCAATTCCACCTGTTACTATTTGATAAGCTACTTCCCTACACACGAGTGAGTCAGGGAGGAATTTTGGGAGTGCATGTGGAGGAATCGAACATCCAAAAACTTTGATGTAGGAGAAATTATCCTCTATAAACCAGTCAGCAATTGCCCGAAGGCTCCCTATGACCAACTCTGAAATGCGGGGGGGTGCACAGTCATATAGCATCTAGTGTAGTGGTATTACCATGAAATGATAAATCTCATAGAATGAATCTTTGGCATTCTCTTCCCAAATTTTAGAATGATATTTATGAATAGGCTCCGGGTAGGTCGAATTCCAACTCCAATTCATCAGAGGGAAAGGGGTTGAGAAGCATATAGCATCCATGATGTATACAGACATATAAAAGGATGTTGTTTGGCCTTTTGATCTTCCAGTCTGGTACTCCATAACCTCCCTCGCTATGTTATCGGATAAAATCTTATCCCAATTGAAGCTGTATCCTTTTGCGGCCTCATGCAAAAGAGGTACCCATTCTACTAGGAAGTGGGTAGGAATTTCTTTACCAAAAATCCTACATAACATCATCGCCACATAAACCATATACTCATTAAGGACGTCGTGGCATAAACACCATGTGTGTCGGCCCTAAATTTTGCTTTGTTTCTCCACTAGTCCTTTATTATGTCAGGATACGTTTGGTCTGACTCAAAACATTCTTTCCTCTGAAAATCACTAACGAAATATTTATTATAGATATATTTGGGACAGGAAGATAGTTTATATATTACTTGTATATGTTTTGGTCTAAAGGAGTCGATGACAACCCCTTGGCTGTCTAGAATGCTCCTTGTATGCACATTCGCTCGCTCTAAATCCCAACTGATCATGTTGTTGTAAGTCAGGAGTCTTGGTCGCGCATCCACCTTGTGAAGTTCAGAATCCGCTATATCTCGGAGTTTGTTGTCGTCATCATGGGGGAAGTTCTTAATCTCATAATCAAGAGTTTCAAAAATATGCCTCTAGAATTTTATGGAATCGATGGCATGCGGTATTGTATCAGATACAAAATCTCTGTCTGGGCTCGAGACCTCGACAACTTCCTCATTTTTCTTGGTGGCCTTCTTGGGCACCATGGTAGTTACACTGGACTAGAAACCTGTTTATAGAGAAAAGTGTATAAATCTGGACAAATGTGACTTGCTACAAGGGTAAAGGTTAAGAATGAATTTCGACACACAGGACCTTTATTAATCTCTAACTTTGTGTTGTAGCGAGCATACTGATACCATCGATGAAAAATAAATTCTTTAATTTGAAAGATATGCTTAGAGATATGATTTCACGTCAAAAATATTTTCATTTACCCGTTATTAATACTGTCGTATATTGGCGATTTCGAATCTAAAAACCCGAAAATCATTGTCTTCCTTAATTCCCGAAAAGAAAAAAAGCATCTTAGTCATCATTAATTGTGTTTGGAAAATAGTTTAATCTTTTAATCTTAGGGTTTGTTTGAAGAAAACACGATTTTGCATTTCGAAACTTCGGGGATCCTAGTGACAGGGGATATGTCACAAGTAAACCCCGGATCGTGAAATTGCAATGGGGTCAGTGCGGCACGAAACACGATTTTGCATTTCGGAACTTCAGGGTTCCTGGCGACAAGGGATATGTCACAAGTAAACCCTGGATCACGAAATTGTGATGGGATCAGCGTGGCATGAAACATGATTTCGTATTTCGAAACTTCGGGGATCCTGGCGACAGGGTATATGTCACAAGTAAACCCTAAATCGTGAAATTTCTATGGGATCAGCGAGGCACCAA
The DNA here is from genome assembly GCA_009831015.1 of Picea engelmannii. Lineage (NCBI taxonomy): Eukaryota > Viridiplantae > Streptophyta > Pinopsida > Pinales > Pinaceae > Picea > Picea engelmannii. The sequence continues at coordinate 81,294 of ML794307.1, forward strand.
TCATTCCTATTAAAAAAAAAAAATTAATCATGATTAGCGGACAATTACTTTTTAATTTTTACTTTTCGGAAAAACGAGGACCGAGAGTTCGAAGGAGAGGAGTTTGAAAACGTTTTAGCAGGGAGAACACTGAAACGCAAAAAACTGAGGGAGAGATAATTGGGTTTAGGAATTTGATTAACTTCAAATTAAAGAGTTCTTTGTGGTAAACAACAGAAAAAGTAATGTTCATTCATTCCCCTTTTTTACTTTATATTTCCTAATATTTTGAAATGGATTCGGGATTTCGGCATCAGGAAAAGGGACAGTTGAAGTTCACACCTTGAGAAGAATCTGAATTTTGAAACCCAAAAGGAAGGGGTGATTCTAAAACCTTTCTATTTCGAACTAAGGGTGGCTCCATGGATCAGGAAAAAATGAAGCTTTACTTTTGAAGGGTGGAAAAATTAATCTTCCTGTCAACAGGTATATCAGTGACAGAGACAGTAATAGGGATAGTGACAGGTTGGATGATCGATTGATCATCAGTGATAGGTTGGTTGATGTGACTATGCTATTCATGGGTTGATGTGATAGTGACAATGACATGTTTGTTGATGTTACAGGGGTAGTCACAGGTTGATGTGACAGTGACAGTGACAAGTTGGTTGATGTGACAGTAACAACGATAGGTTGGTTGATGTGACAGTGACAAGTTGGTTGATGTATTAGTGACATTAGTTTTGATGGTATCAGTCGTAATGAAATTGAGTCTACACTTGTATTTCATGGCAGTGGTTGTAGCCTCCTTCCAGTTGGTGTTGGAGAACTTAGAGAGTTGGAGCTTTCTTCAAGTTGGTTCTTGTAAATAAGGGGGAATTAGCCTCCTTCTGGTTGGTTCCGAAGAACTCAAGGAGTTGGTGATTCTTTCAGTTTGGTTCCTGTAAATTAGGGGGTTGTAGCCTCCTTCCAGTTGGTGCCAAAGAACTCGGGGATTTGGTGCTTCCTTCAAGTTGGTGCCTCCTTCTAGTCGATGCTAGAGAATTTAGAATTTGGTGCTTCTTATGAATGTATTCTTGATATATATAAGAAATCATTATGTGGTTTTCTCCCATTTGGGTTTCCACGTAAATTCCAGTGTATTGTGTATCTGATGTGATATTGTTGATTTGTATTGCTTATAGTTACATGCTCATGATATATTGGATGGAAAAATAATTGATATAATGATGATAAAGTTGAAGTTTGAATATTGTGATTGAAAGTGGTAAAAAGTGTTCATATTGATTCACCCCCCCCAGTATTCCAACAATTGGTATCAAAGTCGATCCATCAAGAAAATAGTTTAACCATTGGAAGGTAGATCATGGAGAGCATCAATTTGTATATGAATGGAATAACACAGTTTGATGGATAGACCTATACCTTCTGGAGTATGACAATGAAAACTTATGTAAAGGCATAGGGATTTGATGTTTGGCAATCAGCAGTATATGGATACAAAGAGCATGCCACTCCACCAATAGATAATGATGGAAAGAAACTTAGTCAAATCAATTCAAGGGATAAAAACACTATCTTGAATGATCTAGTTGATTTAGTATATGTCAAGGTTATGCATTGTGATTTTGAAAAGCATATTTTAGACAAACTTCAAAATTTTTATGAAGGAGATGCCAAAGTCAAGGCGACCAAGCTTCAGACTTACAAAGGTCAATTTAAACTGTTGAAAATGAAGGAAGATTAAGACATTGCAGCTTACCTTTTATGAGTTGATTAAATAGTGAATGCAATTAAAGGATTGGGAGAAGAAGTCAATGAATCTATGTTTGTTCAAAAGATACTAAGATCTCTTCCAATGAGATTTGATCCTAAGATTTCACCACTAGAATAAAGAACATATCTGGATACAATAAGCATGGATGAGATACATGGAATATTTTCATCTTATGAAATGAGAACAGAATAGGAAAATACATCCAAGAAATAAGCTTCAAAGCATCCAAGAAGACAAAGAAGAAGAAAAATCACGAGTCAAATACAAATTGTAGTTGTAGTGATGAATTATATGAGGATGAAGGAATATCCAACTTCGTAAGGAATTTGAAGAGAGGAACTGGCAAGTACAAAGGTATGATTCCCTTAAAATGTTTTAATTATGGTAAAATTGGTCATTTTGAAAATAAGTGTCCTTATGTTAAGAAGTCACATAGTAATGAAGAATAATATCTCAAGAAAGAAAATAAATATAAAAAGGGAAATAAGAAAAGTGATAAAAGGAAAGTCTTCAAGAAAAAAATTTACTCAAGAGAAGACATTTCCTCATCTGATGAAGATGATGAAAGCATGTTAAGTACCTGAATTGATCTGAAGATAAATCTCATTCCCATAAAGCACATTCCCATTGGGTACCTCCATAGGTATATCTGAAGATAAAGCACATTCCCATTATGGAGGTACCCAAGGAAAGTGTTATGATACCAATTGTTAAGCACCTAAATAGATCTGGAGATAAATCTCAAAATAAACCCACAATATCAGCAAGAAAAAAACAAACCATTCACCAAAATACTGAACACAAGAAATAATCAATGGGGATACCTATGGAGGTAGCCAATGGGAATGTGGTTATGTATTATTAGTGGAGGCCATTCAATGTAAGTTGGACTAGGTCCACTGTATTATTAAATAAGGTTCACTATCATGGTACTTAGATATAATAAATAGGCTTTTTGGAAGATTCTTTCTCTAGAATGTTCCTAGAAGATAGAAAATGCTATATAAAGAAGTGTAAGCAATGTATTGAAGCATGGTGAAGAATATTGTGAATATATCAAGCATTCACAATGGAGGTGATATGGGATACCTATGGAGGTACCCAATGGAAATGTGGTTACATATTATTAGTGGAGGCCATTCAATGTAAGGTGTACTAGGTCGACTATATTATTAAATGAGGTCCATTATCATGGTACTTAGATATAATAAATAGGATTTCTAGAAGATTCTTTCTCTAGAATGTTCCTAGAAGATAGAAAATGTTATATAAAGAAGTGTAAGCAATGTATTGAAGTATAGTGAATAATATTGTGAATGTATCAAGCATTCACAATGGAGGTGATATAGGATATCTATGGAGGTACCCAATGGGAATGTGTTTTATCTTCAGATCTACCTGAATGTGCTTTATGGAGGTACCCAAGGAAAGTGCTATGATACCAATTTTTAAGTACCTGAATAGATATGAAGATAAATCTCAAAATAAACCCATAATATCAATTAGAAACAACCAAACCATTCACAAAATATTGAACACAAGAACTAGTCAAAACCCTTGAGGTAGGGTAACACCATATATTAATCCTTAAGGAAGGATAACACGCCTCATGCAATTCTTGATACATTCACAATATTATTCACTATGCCTCATTACAATGCTTATACTTATTTATATAACTCTCTCTATCTCCTAGGAACCTTCTAGAGAGTCTTATCACATTTATTATATCTAACTACCATAGTGGGCCTTATTTAATAGAATGGACCTATTCCACCTTACATTGAATGAATTCCACTAATAATACATAACCACATTCTCATGTATTGAATTAATTTCACTAATAATACATAACCACATTCTCATGTATTGAATGAATTCCAATAATAATACATAACCACATTCCCATTGGGTACCTCACTAGGTACCCGATATTACCTCCCTAGGTATACTACATTTCATCCCCCTTCACATGTTTCATCCTCGAAACATGAGAAGAAACCATACGATATGATTGGATAAGAAATGTAGCCAATTGGTACAAAATGCGACCATCCATCCATCCTAATGGAAGTTGAACATGATGTCCATCTGTTGCCTTGCCACCCTGATCTTTCTCTACATCATGTTGGGGTTTCCATGGGATTGTTTTGCTAGTCGAATGTCTTCCTACAGTGTCGGTAGTCGTCCATGCACCTCTTTCTAGATTTCCTTTTTGGTGCCCTGTTGATGCATAAATGTTTTGAAGCTCACGTCCATGCCTTGATGACAGTTGTTTCTCTATATGATGTGGATTGCAATATACAACAATTGTAGGAACCTGTTCTTTTTTTTCAAATATGTAACACATTGTGCCTTTGATTCAATGACCTCCTTAGCTTCATTATTGTGTCCTTCTTGTGGATTTTTTTCATCTCCTTCAGTAGACTCCACCTCTGATTCAACTTCAAACTCCACAATAACTTCTTTGTTGGCCACCATGGGCCCATCTTTCTTACTAAGAGACACATTAATATTAATTGTACCAATTGATTCCATCCAAGGATATCCAAAAACAATATCCACTTCATCCATATCCATAGCATAAAAATTTGAATGCAACACATATGTATCCATATTGAGCTTCAAATCTGTAAAAATTTGAATATTTTTACCCTCAACCTGTGTGCTTTGGATATTCTTTGCAGGAACTTGAAATCTATTAACTAACTGAACATTGATAAAATTTTGTTGGCAAATAGGGCTAATAAAAACAATTATATTTTATTTATGAATACAACCATGAACCTTTAATATAGATTTTCCACATGAAAATAAACCCTTGGTGATGTCCTTATTCTTATACTTCGTATGATACTACTTATCTAAAATCAATTTTTCAAGTGCTTCCTGAGAAAGTGATATCCACTCCCAAAAGTCAAATGATTTCCACCATGTGTGAGCATCTTCTCTCAAACTAAGGTGTAGAAAAAATTTCCACTACTCTTTCCATTCTTACTTGTGGGACTTTAATAATTATTCAATACTAGGACCATCATATTTTCTTGTAAAATACATATTGCTTGGAAAAAATATTCAACAAAAACTAGGATGTAAAAATAACTTGTTGCACAAATTGCGCGGTTTTTTCCAGAAAAACCTTGAAAATTTGTTGAATTTAAAATGTTGATAACTTCACTTCCCATACTCTATTTCGATTGATTTGTTTTTTTAAATTGGGTATTTTTCCTAGAGGAATTCAAATATCCATTTTTTTAAAAAAATCAACCCAAAAAGTTTCATATATGAACCTGAAATGCACTGCCCTCTTTTTTCCCTAGAAACAAAATTGCAAAAAGAGGAAAAAATTATTCCATTTTTTGGCCAAGGAAAGTGCTCTAATACCAATTGTTAAGTACTTGAATATATTTTAAGATAAATCTCAAAATAAACCCACAATATCAACAAGAAAAAACCAAACCATTCACCAAACTACTGAACACAAGAAATAGTCAAAACCCTTGAGGTAGGGTAACATCATATATTAATCATTAAGGAAGGATAACACTCTGAAATCAATGCTTGATACATTCACAATATTCTTCACTATGCTTCAATACATTGCTTACACTTATTTATATAGAATTTTCTTGAAACCCCAAAAGGTCAAAGAAGTCAAAGTGTTTGCAAAGAAGAAATTATTTAAATAATAAAGTGAAGTGACAAAGTCAAAAAGGATTATTTAAATAATAAAGTGAAGTGACAAAGTCAAAGAGGATTATTTAAATAATAAAGTGAAGAGAAAAAATCAAAGAGGATTATTTAAATAATAAAGTTAAGTGGCAAAGTCAAGGAGGACTATTTAAATAATAAAGTAAATGGAAAACTTTCTAATTATGGAAAGTGATTATAAGAAGGTTAACCCTAAAATGGTGAAAATGGGTTAAGTGGTCAAGTAGCTATTGGATACATGTACAAGTGGAAAATTGGGCAAAGTTGGACATAGGTGACTATGTTGACAAAGTGGCCTAGAAGATGCTTCTAAGGAAGCTACATGGAGAGTATAAATAAGAGGCAAGCCTCTCTCATTTTAATCACACTTGAGCATATTGAATATCTACAGGTGTCTGAGGTAGAAAAAGGATATATAAGACGAATTTGAGAGGGAAGGTGAAGTAAAGAAGGTTGAAATTCAAGGGAGGATAAAGTTTCTTATGATGTTTTCTAAGGTATGTTATTTACAGGTCATCTCACCATTTTCGGAATAACGTTTTTTCTAGAATGATTCAGACCGTGAAATTGGGATTTCATTGAGAAAACATATCCAAGTAGTTTTGGTATGAATTTCATCTTGTGGGTCGTTGTATTTTTAGAGTTACACTCCGTGGAAAATAGGGTTTGTGGCTAGTCCTGAAACTAGTCTAAAACATGTATTTCGGGTAAAAACATCATAAATTATTCATAATAGATCCAAATTCAGTAAGACCAAATGTTTTGGTTAGAGTACAATCTGTAGTATTCTGTGTACAATTTTTATATCTATACAAAAAATATTATGTGTTGGGCATGCTCTACAAGTTCACTCTCTAGAATAAGCCAGAATTCAACAAGGTATGTCTTTTTTGCTATAAATCTTTTTCTGAGAGGTTCCAAGTAGTGAAGTATGGAGGAATTGCATAAAATACATTGAAGAACATTGTGTACCATTTTTAGATCTTAATTCATTACAAGTACATAGTTATGATTATTTCAAGTTGGGGTTGTTGACTAATCCAAAATTAGTCATGTGAGACTAAATTAAAGTTTGATGAAAATGCTAGTCTCTTGTTGTTAAATTTAAGGAAGGTTTTTAGGTATGTGATCATATACACCAGGTCTATTACAAAGTTACAAATTAGATTTGGATGATGAAATTGATGAGGGATTTTGGTTGAGGTACATGTCAGGTACATGGTTGAGACAAGTAGTTGATGAGTTGACACATACATGAGGTGTATAGTTGATGATGTTGGTACATCTTGGTGAGTCATAGTTGACGAGTAGTTGATACATGATTGGTATATACTTGGTACATGGTTGGAGGCACTTGTTAGTAGTATTGTTGACACACAGTTTATGGATGATATAGCATACTTGTATTGGTATATTATTAGAAACACATATTGATCTTGGTGATGATTATGAGTTGTTGTGTTATGCTTGGTTGATGCACATATTTGAGAGTTGTATTGGTGATTGATCTTGGTGAGTAGATCTGATTTGGTTGATAAGATTGATGAGACAGGTTGTTTTGATAGGTTGTTTGGACAGGTTTTTGTGACATGTTATCTGTACAGGTTTGGTGCATGGTTGATGCACTTGTTCATGGTACAGGTTGAGGTATAGGTTGGTACGTGGTTGATGCACTTGTTTATGGTACAGGTTGATTACAGGTTGTTTGGTACAAGTTAGTGCATAGTTGATGCACTTGTTTATGGTACAGGTTGATTACAAATTGAGGTACAGGTTGATGCATGGTTCATGATATTGGTACAGGTTGTTTGGTGCGGGTTGATTGGTACATGTTTACAGTAGTATATCTCACATTGATAGTGTGACAGTGGTTCCATCATTCTACTTATACATGATGGGGGTTGGACGGGGTAAGGACAGGTGGTTGTAGCCACCTTCTGGTTTTAGCTAGAGAACATAGGGGATCATAGCCTCCTTCTAGTTGTAGCCATAGAATTGGGGAGTTGGAGCTTCCCTCAGGTTGTAGCCTGAGAAATTAAGGGTTTAGATCCTCCTTCCAGTTGCAGCTGGAAAAAAAAATGAATTTGGTGCTTCCAATGAATGTAATTCTTAAAGACATATAAGAAAAATCATTATGTGGTTTTCTCTCACTTTGGGTTTCCACGTAAAAACATTGGTGTACTGTGTATATGTATGATTTCTCATTGTTTCAATTCTTATTTACTCTGCAACTATTGGATGATAATGCTACATTGATATAACACTTGCATATTGTGGTTAAAAGGGATTGAATTTCTCTATTACTAATTCACCCCCCCTCTCAGTAATCCAACAAATACAAAAGACCGTCTACATTGAGGAAGCAAATAATATTCAATCATTGTGAAGGAACAACCAAAGAGAAGATTGTGATTATCCAAGGCATGAATTCAGAAGGATTTCACCATAAAGAAGATCATTCACTCCCAGGTATAAAAATTTATTTTTGGGTCATTGTTTATCATGTACTAAATTTGGACATAAAATTGTAGATTGCAAAGCATATGGAAGAAATGTTCAAACGAGAGATGGTTATGTATATCTCTCCAATATTAAATGTTACAAATGCCATGATTATGGTCACATAGCTTGAAATTGTAGAAGCGTGATAGAATCTCCCATGAAGGAAAACATTAGTGTCAAATACAAGAAGGTTTGGAGAAGAAATGGAAAACAAGAAGAGAATGAGAATGAAGACTAGGTCTCAAAGATCACACTCGTAAGATTTACAACAGTGAAAGATCATAATGAATTCATAGGCCAAGAGGAATATGTCAGAATCTAGGAAGAGGATGAAGTCAAAATTTAGGAAGAAAATGAAAAGAATTTCAAAATTTAGGAAGAGGATGAAAAAGAAAATGATGAATCCACAAACGAAGAGGAAGATTAATCTGATCAAAGTGGATATTTTTCTGAGCCATCTGGCTTGGAGACTCCCACTAAATATGATTATTGAAGAGGGGGAGTCTAAGCATTAGCTCTACAGATCATAGAAATATCTTTCGAGCAGTTTGAAGTATTTGCAGTTTTTGTATAGGCAGTTTTAGAGTGGCAGAGATTCATTGTATAGAGAATTATAGGCATGTTTTCAGACAGGGACATATTCAATACAGATTATTTCATACATGTAGAGTCTAATTTGAAAATTTGAGAAGATAGCTTGAGAACCTAGAATATCTTGTAATCAACATATGGGTCAACATTGTAGGCAGTTGAGTAGTAGAGTCATGGGTAGTTTATGACATATGGATAGAGATGGATTCATGAGATCTTTGACATGTATAAATAGATACATGACAGTGGTTGAAAGCATAGTAACAATTGGAATAAATGGAATCAGTGTAATCAGTGGACAAGTGGAATCAAGAAATATGGTCATTGATGTGAACTTGATAAGTCATGAAGACTTGAAGTCAAGTAACTTTGAATGTTTTTTATATATGTCAGTGAATTACAAGAGGAAGCACTAATGGAAAAAGAACATTAGAGGAGAGGAAATAAAGAATATATAGGAAACCCACATTGATCGAAGAGAAATTGGCAAAAAAATAGATTAGAAGCATGAAGATAGGGGAGAGCATGATGTCAAATAAATATTGTTCAGAGAAGGTATATCAATAGGGGGAATTAACCTTTTACCCATGATGTCAAAGGGGGAGAAAGATAATGATCAGAAGAGAAATATTAGAAGCATGAAGACAAGGGGAGAAGCCCCAAGGGGAGATACCCTTTTCCATTGATGTCAAAGGGGTGAAGAAACATGAGGAGAGAAACATTAGAGGAGCATTGGTCACAGGTGGAGTATGAGTGTTTCCATCAATTCCAAAGGGGGAGATTGTTGGATAGTTGGTTGGCATTAATGTTGTTGGACAGTTGGTTGTCGTTGATGTGAACAAGAAATGGTTGTCATTGATGTCAACAGATGTGATGGGTGTATTTGGAAAAGTATCCAAAGTGCTCCCCTTATGGCATATCTCTAAAAATGTCCCTCACGGGAAGATACTTTGAAGAAGTCTACTAGAAACCCATAGGTGTGGTCATGAATCCAAAAAACAAATTAGGAATAAGGACATGAAGGATAGTGTAAATGAATTTATCACGCTCATATATGGATAGTCCTCCTGATTCCATTTCCAGAAATAGGTGGAATGTCAAGTATTTCCTCATAGTTGAGGAGTTATTAGGTCATGACATTGGAAGCCCCAAATATGGGTTAAGAATCCCCTAATTGGTTGCAAGTCATTAATGAAAGGGTAAAGTGGTTGTAACAAGAAAGTTCAAGAAGCCCTAAAGTTAAGGAAAGAGTTTACTTAGAAAAAGTATATATACACCTCAATAAGTCTCTCATAAGTATATTCACACACATTTTATTGGATATCTTCTATGTGAGTAAGTGATCTATTAGTGAGTTTGCGACATAGAAATATGAGGCAGTGAAAGAGTGATAAGTGCAAGAGTTTTGGTATTGCATAGGAGAGAGGGTTTTTATGAGAAAACCCTATTTTGGCTAACCACCATGGGTCAGACAGCTAGTTTCTTGTGAGGCATCCCCGCAGGTTGTCCAGGGATCATCACATGAGGTCCCTCTAGACAACAAGTCTTAGTCCCGTGAGGACAAGTCATAATTGGGAAGATGGTATTACCATGTTGTTGAGGTCTGGGAAAAAGTTACAGGTCAGTATTATTGTGTATCATATCATCTATAGGATTAGAGGTATGCTTATGTGTTAGTTTGAGGCTTATGATTATGTTGTTATGGTACATGCTTGAGGCATGTCATGGTAGTGATTGTGCATGATACACCTTGGTGATGGTATGATACATTGTTGTAGGTACATCTTTGATAATTGGCATATGGTTTGATGTTATCTCTTGGTAAATGGTTTATGGATGTTAGCACATGCTTGAGGCACATAGTTTGAGGTACACCTTGGTTACTTGTTGATGATGTGATGGTCATGCCTTGGTATCTTGTTGAGGCATTGGTATATGTTTGAGTCACATATTTGGTGCATGGTGTGAGGCATATTCTTGGTATATGTATGAGGTGTATGTCTTGGTGATGTTGGTACATGTTGAGGTTGACATACATGGTTGATGTGCATGGTATGGTACAAGTTGATGTACATGGTATGGTATAGGTTTGGTAAATGGTTAATGCATGATATGGTACAATTTTTGTGTACATGGTTGATGTACATAGTATGGTATAGGTTTGATGTACATGGTTGATGTACATGGTATGGTACAGGCTCTGATACATGGTTGATGTACATGGTATGGTACATGTTTTGGTACATGGCTAATGTAAATGGTTTGGTGATGGTTTGGTGTCCATGTGAGTGGATTAGTTGATTGATGGTATATAAGTGTCATAGATAGTGACAGAGACAGGGACATGGACAATGATAGGTTGGATGATTGATTGATCATCAATGTCAAGTTGGTTAATGTGATAATGATAGTGACAGACTAGTTGATGTGTCAATGGTAGTCGCGGGTTGATGTGATAGTGACAATGATAGGTTGGGTGATGTGATAGTGCTATTCAAAAGTTGATGTGACACTGACAGTGACAAGTTGGTTGATGTGATACTGACAGTGAAAGTTTCGTTGATGTGGTAGTGAAAGTGATAGGTTGGTTGTTATATTGGTAGTGGTAGTTGTTAGCACTCTGTAAATCTATTTGGATGATAAACAGACGATGAAGGTAAATTTTTCAACGAACTTTGAGACCCAAAACTAGCCTTTTGGATCTGGAGAAGGCTCTCTCGAAAGGTGCGGTCTCTGTGCAGGATATGGATTTGAAAGAAGTGGCTAGATTTAACACATTTGATAAAATGGGCTCTAGTTATATTGGCACAAGAAAGTAAGACTTGGGCTATGGAGTTGATTTGAGGGATTGACAGAGACAAATGACTCAATAACTAAACTTAAGAGGATAAGGCTAGGCGAGCAACAATATTCAGTGTAAAACCATAATGTGTGGTGAGATAAAAACACAGTAAGTAACTTGGAGCACCACTGCAGGCGAATTCAGAGTTAGCTTTAGAAGAAAACATTTTGTCTAAGTGGCACGAACAAGGGGCGTTGCGTAGGGAATCCACAGGTTCAAAAATTCGTTCTGAAATAGACAAAAATATATATGAATAAAGATCACAAGAAGTACATACACAAATAAAGAGGCACAATACATCTGACTGCTACAACTAGAATCTTTTTCGTCAAGTTACAGGACCTTTGCACTAAATTTCAGTCAAAAAAACTCAAATTACATACAATAGTTGTCGTCTAACAATTTTGCCAACCAACCTCTCTTTCATAAAAAAGATGAAATATATAAACAAGGGTGCCCCATGGGCTACCCTGCTTTCTAACTTCTACCCTAAAACTAGGAAAACCGAGTAGCATGTGTTGGAGACTCTTCGCATGGCCTTTTCCAAAAATAGACAATAATCATGTATGTTTACACATGACTATTTGCAAATTCACCATGAGGATCCCATCATCGGACAGGTCTCAATATGAGGAAAATATGTTTCAGTGTTCCCCTTCGATCAGATGTCTGAGCGGGCAGGTGTCTATCGGGAACTCGTTATCTGCTATAATGGCTTTGATTTTTGTTGTGCGCTCATTTTCTGGCAAAAATCTGTGCGGCAAGTGATTGTTTTATTTTTACGGTTGTTATCAAATGGTAGAGTGCTTTAGGGAAACATGTCTTTCAAAACTGCCAAGATTTTTCTTATGATTTCAGATGCAAAGACAAACACTTGCTAAACTTGCTTTTTCTGCGCGCTAGCGAGAGCCACACAGGCTTCATTCTCGATCACTTTGCATTCCCTGGAATGCTTTGTATGCCTTTCCTCTGTCAGTCTATGTGCTTATCACAGTTGTAAAATGGTGTCTTGCACCTCTCTAAGCTATATTTTTATCCATGCCACATTCCCTTCGTGACCCTGTGTTGCAGACACTTCCATAGTCTTTGTTGCTAGCTACCGCCTCAACTCAATTTTTTCCTGATAGAGTTCAGTGATAGCCATCTTTTCCTACTTTAATTGTTGAGATGGATCTTGATAATTAATTCATGTGATATATATTTTCCTTGTTCTTCTCCTGCCTTCTCGGCTCGATCCTCCAGCAAACTCTAGCTGGATGGCACGCATGACTAGTTCTTCGGCCACCGATCTGGCATGCAGCTCTTCTTAAAATCGAGATTCCAGAGCTTCCTTGTTCTTCCTTGGCCTGGCCCATCTCCGAGGAATTTTTTGTTGAGGATATGAGGCTTCTACTATCTTCCCTTCCTGTGCAAGTGTTTTTTCTTCAAGTTCCACATGTTTTGATGTGGTCTTCTCTGTGGGTAAAGGAATGACTCATTTCATGTCCTTGGGAATGCCTGTTGCAGGTGAGAATGACTCTCAGTCATTTTGGGGCTTGGACCTGGAAATTATTCTACTCCATGCACCTTTCCTTATTCCTTGGGAGGTCACCATGGCGCAACCAATACGTATTTTGCATGTGGTGTATCCGACAAATGCACAGGGGGGGGAATTTTGATCAAACTGGGCTAGCAAGGGGAATTGAAAACAAAGTGCGGACCTGGTTTCACAACTGAAATGAGTGTCGAGAATTCGAGATTTATAACGAGTCAGGAAGAAGAAGGAATCATGTTGGAGGACAGTGAATTCATGGTGACGAGATGTTTTGAATTGAGTTGTAGGTTTTCCATGGCAAATCCTCGTGTGTAGAATACAGGCAATAAGGCTTGTTGGGCATGCATGATATGAACGCCATGATTTTTAATTCCCTCGGACTTCATGATGAACTGATAATAGTTGTTGTACTTGTTGATGTGAATTCCATTAACTACTTGACTCTACCTGGGGCACGTAGAGACTGGTTTCTTAACAAGACTCGAATCTTTGGAAAAGACATACCCGTACCACTTACGCATGTTTCGACTCTGACATCCCTTCCCATTTCCAAGGGTCAGTCATCTACTTACTAACTTCGACCCATGGTGCTACATACATGAATTCACATGTTTGGGTGCATGGGTCATACCCCGACTAAAACTGACTCTAAATGGAAAGAAAAATGGTGACGCTAATAGCTGGCTCCAACGGGGATGCTATCATCCCCGCGAGGTAGCAAAGAACAGTAGATTAGGTGCCTAACCATTGGTATTTATTCAACCTTCAGACACTGAGAGAAAATAAATCACAGACAGAAAACAAACTGAACCTATCAACGTAGCTTCTAAAACTTCAGCATAAACTTAGGGCCTTCACTTCGGGCTTCAATTTTCTGTTGACCTACTGACTCGACACAAAAAAAAAATGACTATTTACAATGACAAATGACTTAAACAGATTCTATTTCATCAGATAATTTTTGAGGAACCTGTCATTTGCAGGCCCCCAACCAAAGCATTCTCCATCTAATCCTTCTAGAAAATAAGCATTGCCCCCGCAATGATTGTTGATTTTGAATGAACCCATCCAAACATGGTCGAAATTTATGTGCTTTCCTTTGTCCTCATTTATCGCATCCCGTCTCAAGACTAGATCACCCAACTGGAAATCCTCTGGATTAGAACGCTTATCAAAATATTTATTTATCCTCTCTTGATGGAGCAATGATTATACACTTTCTACCTCGTCTATTGTCTGTGAAGTAGTTGATTTATTCTCCTTTGCACATCATTTGGCTCAGCCTGCTTATCTTGCAACAAATGTTTTACGGGCAACCTCAGTGAAGTAGGGAAGATTACATCTGCATCGTAAACGATTTGGAAAGGCGACATTGATATAGACTTCTTGGTGGTAACCCGATCTACCCACAACGTGTATATAAGATTTTTATGCCAGGTTCTCTTGTTGTCTTGCAGGAGTCTTGTGTTGATCCTAGTTAGGCTCTTATTCGAGGATTATGCTAACATGTTTCCTTGTGGATAGTATGTCGTAGAATGACCTAAGGTTATGTTATAATCCTGACAAAAATTTTCCATCCTCTTAGACTTGAATGCAACCGCATTGTCTGTTATGATTTTAACGGGACACCCGAACCTCAACAAGATGTTTGTCTCCAGGAATTGGATGATGACTGTGTATGTAGCTTGATTCGTGGGGATTTCCTCTATCCATTTCGTGAAATATTCGGTGGTTGTGAGTATCCATTTGTGATGCATGGAGGATGGTGGATTTATTTCCCCTATGAAATCTATACCCCACTGCATGAAAGGTGCTTTGACTGAGATTGACTTTAGTGGCAGGGGTTGCATCTTTCTTCCTTTGTCGAAAATATGACATTCATGGTAGCTGGAGACCTCTTTATACATGTCAGCAAACATTGTAGGCCAGTAATAACCTTCCCTTGGTATTTTGTGTGCGGTGGTTTTCCAGTAGTGGTGTCCTCTACAGTCACCTTTGTGAAATTCTTGCATGGCCCACTTCGCATCATCTTCCAGTAAACATCTCAACAATATTCCCACGGGGTCTTTCCAGCAGAGTGAATTGTCCAGGATGTAGAACTTAATCGATTTAAGCTTGAGAAATATTTCCTTAGTCTTACTCATGCCCAGAGGGGCCTGGAGATTCTCCAACACATACATGATGTTTGCATACCATGGTGAATCAATGAACTGTTGAGACACCTGCGCAGTTTTTTCTTCTTGAGGGAATTTTGATAGATCAGCAATGAAATTCATTCCTACAACATCGCAGTCTGACTACACCATTAACTTTGCAAGCCCCTGACCCTTGATCAGTTTTTTAGGCTTGATCTTAAGATCATATTCCAGCATGGTCGCTATCCACTTTCCTCTCCTTCCTTCCGGGTCAGGTTGAGTCAGGATATCCTTTACTAAGTTGTTGGGTACATAAGCGATGACATGGGAGTGCAATATATATGTCCTGACTTCTTTCAAATCTTTCACTAACGTGTACACCTATTTTTCCATAATGTCATACCTTAGTGGCACATCGTGCAGTGTCCAACTGAAATAAGCTATGGGTTTTTCGAATCCCTACTCGTCTTTCTGCAACATCATGTTAGAAATAGTGTGTTCTAAGGCGAATGAAAACAGGATGAAATCTTTCATAAAATCTGGGTTGGCCATCATAGGAGATTTAGTCAGCACCACTTTGATATCTTCAAAAGACTTTTTGGGCTCTGGGTTCCATTTGATCTAGTTTCCCTTCCTAAGCATGCAAGTTATGTGCTTTATGATTTCCACCAGGTTCGGGATGAATCTCCTCAAGAAGTTTACCTTTCCCAGGAAGGATTGCACCTAATTTTTATTGTGTGAGGTGTCAATCTTTAGGATTCCTTCAACCCTATTGGGGTCTATCTTAATCCCTTCCTTGGAGATGATGTGTCCTAACAGATTCCCTTCTTTCACCCCAAAATGTGATTTCTTTGGATTTAGTGATATGCTGAACTTCCTGCACTTCTGGAAAACCTTCTTCAGGTGCTCGAGATGCTATTTTTTGGAGGCAGAGTACATTGTGATGTCATCTAGATAAATCACAATGAAATTTCCCTTTTCATCAACAAACGTGATGTCCATTACCCTCTAGGAAGTGGCTTCAGCATTCATCAGGTCAAATGGCATCTTGGCGTACATGAACATTCCCCATGGAGTTGTGAAAGTTGTTTTCTCTTTGTCGTTCGGGTGGACCATGATCTGATTATATCCTAGAAACCTGTCCAACATGGACATCTTCTGGGACCCCACCACCTTTTGCAGGATGTAGTCCATTTTAGGAAGGGGGTAGTGATCCTTGAGAGATACTTTGTTTAAATTTCAGAAGTCTACACACAGTCTTATCTCTCCGCTCTTCTTTCTTACAGGTACCAAATTAGCTACCCATTTTGAGAATCACAAAGACATGATAATTTTAGCGTCGAAAAGATTATTTAACTCCTTCTCGATTAACGGTGACAACAGAGGATTTATCTGTCTCAGCTTCTGTTTAAAAGGTTTATGATATTCCTTGAGAGGGATAACATGTTGGATCACTTTCTTTTCATATACTTTCAAGTCATCATAGCTCCATGAGAAGACGTCCGGGAAATCCGTCATGAGCTTGACGTAGTCTTGCTTGACCTCTGGACTGAGTGTCTTTGATAATTTTACCATCTTCAAGTTCTCCTTAGTCTCGATGTTGCAATATTCCACATCCTCTTCACTTGCAGTGATATTGGGGTTTTTAGCCACATCATTCTCATCAAACATATTTTCCATTGGCACCAACCCCTTTGGAATGATATTATTTTTTAGTTGTATTATGTCCCTTCCAGCGATCTAGTTTTGGAAAGGGTCATTGTTACTACGCACATCCACGCTCTCATCTTTGTCACCGCAACATTCCTTGTCAATGTTTGTATTAACAAACTCGTCGCTCATAAGGAGGAACTTTCCACCTATTTGTCGTCATCAAACACTTGCCAGTGTTTTATATTATCAGGCATTATCGGCCTATGCTTGACCTCGATTTCATATCTTTTTTGGGGGAAGATGGGGATCTTAAAAGTCAAGGATGAGGTAGCCAATGCATCAGTGATATGATTTTTCTCACTAGGGATAGTAGATAGGTCATACTCTGAAAATCCTTCAAGGAGGTCCAAAGCCAAATTTTTGTACGCTCTCAGTCTGGGGTGTTTGGTCTAATATACACCCTTTACCTAATTTATGATCAGCTCAAAATATTTGCGCACTGTTATCTTCTACGCGCACAATTCTTTCAAAACTTGTAAGCCCAAGATTAGTGCTTCATACTCGGCCATGTTGTTAGTGAATTCAAACATGAGCTTGTATGAGCACATATTTGTGCCTACTTCGGGGGGGATTACCCATACACTGGCCCCAGCTCCTTCTCTGTTGAATGCATCATCAAAACTCATGTTCCACAACCCGTTTTTCGTGCGGTCCTTCTAGTCAACACACTCTATTTTTTCCTGTGTGGTTTCCTCGTTGGTTGTCATGATGGTTGTCGGCTCTTTCTCTTCAAAACTCAGGTCATTATAGAATATAGAAGAACCAACCTCAGTGTCAATGGAGTATATAGGATGATTGTTTGGCTGCATCTTGTTTCTTACCATGTATTTCAGTAGCACTTCTCTGTACAGCCTTTTCTCATGGCCAAAAATAGGGATGGTGGCATATGACATATCCATCTGCAAGGTTCCCTTCAACTTCGTAGCCCATGACCTTGATAGAAGCATGCTAAAATTTGGGGGTATGTCCATGATGACTACGTCCATGACAATGTTCTTAGCAGGGATTTGAGCCAATGACACAACTAGGTATTTGATAAGGCCCAAACACTTGACTTTCCTTGAATCGAAAGAGAAAAGGTCTTTGTATGGCCTAGTGATATCCAAACCTAGTTCATCCATGATTACCTTTGGCATAAGGTTGTGCAACGCAATAAAATCTAGCATGGATTTATGTAGGGTCATGTCATGGATCTTTAGACTGATGTAGAACGGAGGGATGTCCTCGACATCATTTGTCTCTTCAACACGAGGACCAAAAAGAATAGCAGGGTGATCATCTTGGATATTCAGAGTATCGAGGGTCCCTCCCATTTTCATCATTTTAATGATTTGTTCCTGATACTCCCCCTTTCTAATAAGTTCATTGAATGGGATAGAGATTTTGATTTTGGCCATCTCATGTTCAAAATTGAAAGGGGGACAGGTTTTCTCTACCTCTTTTCCGCTCGCTTGTTGTCCAGTCTCCGGAGCTTTCTTGGGGACATCCTCCTTTGAATTAGCCTTCTCTGTCACATCCTTGGTCGCGCTATCTGACCTTGGTCTACTTTTGGAAGGGGTGTCCACCGGAGGCTTCTTTATGGGGTTCGTTTGTTGCGACTCGACAGGTGCGTCTTTGCCCCGAAGATTGTACTTCTTATGGAACTGCATGATGGCATTCTAATAGCCTTTCCTGAACTATTTTGTCTCCCAAGATGAAGCATCATATGTTTTGAGTATCGTATCATCCTCTGTCTCCAACAAAAATTCATCGTTTTTTCTCATGTACCGATCATGCTCACTCTTTGTCAAGAACACACGCAGGTTTTTGTCGTCGCAACAATGCATCTGGTCATCGAACGTCTGGTCAAAATCCTCATCTGCATAGTTGTTTTAGAATGGAGGTACTGTCTACTAGTCACCTTGATCCCTCTTTTATTTATGTTCCCTTTGTCTGATCTGAGGGACTTGACCCCTTCTAAATTCATTATGTTCTCGGGCAGTAGGTCTTTTTCCCTTGGACATTCTCTACATCAGCTTCTCCATGGTCTTCATCATCATGTTGAATTTGTCGTTTGAGGACCATGACGTCAATGGTTGTGCATCTCCCTGGGGTCTCTTATCACTTCGGTTGAACCTCGATTTTATTTTTCCCAATGCCATCATGTTTACATCGAGTTCGACAATGTTACTCATTATAGCTTCTAGAATTGTTTATGTTCTTTCTCTCGACAACAGGGTGAAATCACTATCGAAGGAATTGGCATACCACAAATACGCAGCACCGGGGGGGGCTTGACTTCTACAGGGATTGAGTTATACACCTTCAAGAAACGGGCTGAGAATTCATGTACTGTCTCTTCCGGTGCTTTCCTCATATTATTGTACTTTGTTAGCAGTTGCAAAGGGTTTTTATTGTCCCCCCGTTTATTAAGGAAAGACATATCGAATGCGATGAAGTCTCGAATGCTCGTGGGTGGCAGGGATTTGAACCATTTCCTTACATCTCCTGAAAGGGTCTACGCAAATAGCCTCATTTCACATCTATGTATTCCACCTCCTCCAGGTCGACGAAATCATTAAACCAGTCCAGATGCCTCTAGGAAGAAACATTTCCTTCAGCGTCGTAGAGCCTGATTCTCTGACTGTAATTCTGAGGTAAGTCGTGTAATTGGGTCGGTGGGATGAGGGGGGTGAATCGGGTGACCATGGCTCTAGGGGGATTCATATTTTGAGGGATACTATTTGATATCAGGGCTTGGAATTTCTTTGGGTTGAAAACGGTCTTGTCCAAGTTGGTTTCCGACTTAGACCTAAAAAAGGGTTTGCTTGAGTAATTCGTCAAACTCAAGGTCTTCGATGCTCTACGCACCGCCTTTGGGTAAGGACAGACTTTTTTCCAGGTAGTAGAAAGGGTATGGAACTTTCTCTCTAGTCCTGCGTAGAATCTTTTCAGGGTCATACACAAGCTCTGTGGGGTTTGGGTCAGGATTGGCTCTGGTATAGATCGTATTCGGAGCCAGGGTTCCTGAACAAGGCTACTTGGAACTACTAGTGTTTTGAACTGGAGTCTCCAGTGTAAGGGTTTCAGCTGGTGTGAATTTGTTTTCCTCTGTTACCCTCGGGGGTCAAACTACAATGTTAGTCATTCTCCTAGGGAAAATCTATTCAGTTTTGTCCCCAACAACGGCGCCATAATGTTAGCACTCCGTAAATATGTTTGGCTGATAAACAGACAACAAAGCTAACTTTTTCAACCAACTTTGAGACCCAAAACTATATTTTCAAATCTAGAGAGGGATCTCTCAAAAGGCACAATCTTTGTGCAGGATATGGCTTTGAAAGCAGTGGCTAGATTTAACACCTTTGATAAAACAGACTCTAGTTATATTGGCAAAAGAAAGTAAGACTTGGGATATGGAATTGATTTGAGGGAATGACAAAGACAAATGACTCAGTAACTGAACTTGAGAGGATAAGGCTAGGTAATCAACAGTCTTCAGTGTAAAACTGTAATGTGTGGCGGGAGAAAAACACAGGAAGTAACTCGGATCACTGCTGAGGGAAAATTCAGATTTAGCCCTATAAGAAAATGTTTTGTCTAAGTGGCAGGAACAAGGGGCGTTGTGCAGCGAATCCACAGGTTCAAAAATTCATTCTGAAATAGACAGAAAAAGATATGAATAAAGATGACAGGAAGTACATACACAAATAAAGAGTCACAATACATCTGACTGCTACAACTAGAATTTTTTCGTCAAGTTACAGGACCTTTGCATTAAATTTCAATAAAAAAAACTCAAATTACATACAATAGTTGTCATCTACCAATTTTTCCAACCAACCCGGCTTACATCAAAAATATGAAATATATAAAAAATGGTGTCGCCTGGGCTACCCTGCTTTCTAACTTCTACTCTAAAACTAGGAAAATTGAGTAGCATGCGTTGGAGACTCTTTGCATGGCCTTTTCCAAAAATAGACAATAATCACATATGTCTACACATGACTATTCACAAATTCGCCATGAGGATCCCATCATCAAACAGGTCTTGGTATGAGGAAAATATGTGTCAATGTTCCCCTTCGATCAGATGTCTAAGTGGGCAGGTGTCTGTTGCGAACTCATTATCTACTATAACGGATTTGATTTTTGTCGCGCGCTCATTTGCTGGGAAAAGTGTGTGCAACAAGTGGTTGTTTGATTTTTACGACCATTAACAAAATGGTAGAGTTCTTTGGGGAAACGTGTCTTTCAAAACTGCCAAGATTTTCCTTATGCTTTCGGATGCAATGACGAACACCTACTAAACTTTCTTTTTCTGCGCGTTGGCAAGACCACGTGGGATTTCTTCTCAGTCACTTCACATTCCCTAGAATTCTCTATATGCCTTTCCTCCATCAGTCTCTATGCTTATCGCAGTTGTACAATGGCGTCTTGTGCCTCTCTGAGTTGTCTTTTTAGCCATGCCACATTCCCTTCGCAACCCTGCGTTGCTGACGCTTCCATAGTCTTTGTTGCTAGTTGTTGTCTCAACTCCATCTTTTCCTGATAGAGTTCAGTGATAGCCATATTTGTCTACTTTAATTTCTAATATGGTTCTTGATCATTCGTTCCTGTGATATCTATTTTCCTTGTTCTGCTCCTGCCTTCGTGGCTTGATCCTGTAGCAGGCTCTAGCCAGAAGGCACGCATGAGTAGTTCTTCAGCCATCGATCTGGCACACAGCTCTTCTGAAAATCGAGCTTCCACAGCTTCCTTGTTCTTCCTTGCCCAACCCCTTCTCTAAGGAATTTTTTGTTGAGGAGATGGGGCTTTTACTATCTTCCCTTCCTATGCAATTCTTTCCACTTTAGGCTCCACACGGTTTGATCTGGTCTTCTCTGTGGGTAAAGGAATGACTCCTTTCATGTCCTTGGGAATTCATACTATAGGTGAGAATGACTCCCAGTCATTTTGGGGCTTGGATCTGGCAATTCTGCTACTCTGTATGCCTTTCCTTATGTTTTTGGAGGTC